>CAUYLG010015861.1:0-118515 GCA_963573385.1 Cacajao melanocephalus
GCCCTTCTTTTATTCCTGCAAACAACCACAAAACCAAAAAAAAAAAAAAAAAAAAAAAAAAAAAAAAAAAAAAAAAAAAAAAAAAAAAAAAAAAAAATCAGCAGGGGTTGTGGCGCACGCCTGTAGTCCTAGCTACTGGGGAAGCTGAGGCAGGAGAATTGCTTGAACCTGGGAGGTGGAGGTTGTAGTGAGCCAAGACTGTGCCACTGCACTCCAGCATGGGCAACAGAGCTGGACCTTGTCTCAAAAAACAAAACAAAAAAAAAAGAAAAAGAAAAAGAAAAAAGAAAGTAGTCACTTTGAGATCAGAATCCATCTCAGTGCCAACCAAAAGAAATGTACTGGGATATTCATAAAACACAATTCATAATGACCTCAAATTTAAAGCACCCAAAATGCCCAACAGTAAAATAAATAAATTATGGTACTCTTAACAATAGAATACAGCAATGAGAAAAATAAATAACTGGAAGCAACAATTTGGATTAATCTCACAAATATATATGTGAAAGATGACAGAAAACAGTACTTAGTAGCCCAATTATACAAAGTACAAAAACAGGCAACACTCACCTATGTCGTTACTAGTGATGACAGTGCATATCTTTAGGGAGTTAGTAGTAGTAACCAAGAGGAGGCCTGAATGGAATTTCTGGGACTCTATTACTTGCTTCCTGATGTGATTTTAGTATATATGTTCTAATATTTGGGGTATTCTATTATTCACTTTGCTATATATATATATATATATATATATATATATATATTTGCTATATATATATATATATATATATATATGCTGTTCCTATTTACCAAATCACATTCAATACATACCTAGAAGGGGTGAATTATAGTGTATACAAAATATACCTTAATAAAACAATGACTCTCACTTGCTTATTTATTTATTTATTTGGTAACAGCACATGAGCTAATAACAGAGTAACTTTCCTGAAGAATAACTTTCCTAAAATGTCTTAAATCTGAAGAAAATATAGAAACTAATTGAAGCTTATATATACATATATAGATATATATAGATACATATAGATATATATAGGCTACATATACATAGCATATATACAGAAAAGTGAATTATATATAATTCCTCAATATATTTTCTAGAAAAATTAAGTTTTTTAGAAAATTAAGAGAATTTTAGATAAAGACTCAACTTTTAATGGAAAATATTTTCCTTTTTCTTTCTCATATGAAATTCTGTATCAAGGTTAGTATCCTACCTGGTATCTCTCCAATGGTGGGTTAAGAGTTTGTTTTCTTCTGAAGTAACTCGTATTATATTAAGGAATGATATTAACTGAAATAACCATACGAATGGATGCACCATGAAGCTAATTTCAAGATATCTGTCCTTAGCCAAAAGCAGAAAAGGCATACACATAACTTCCACATAAGTTATTCCTAAAAGCTCATCATATGTACCATAAAATTTATAGTTTGAAATTAGCTTTTTTGACACTGAAATATTAATCATGTTTGTTTAACACAACTTTAAAGTTAATAATAAAACACTGCACATTACAGAAGACACTTCAGAAAGTGGGAAAAAAAATTAAAAGCTTTCATTTGAGTAGGAGTAAACACAGACACAGTAAGATTCAAGTTAGTTGGATACACTTAAATCATGTCTTTTAAGAACATAAACACAGATATATTTGCTTAGTCCAAAACCTTGGTGTAATTTTAGTCCAAATTTGAAACTAACAGAAGAATACTCAGCTTCTTAAAAGTTTTATTTCAAGAACAGTAAAAGAACTTCTGGTCTTACAAACATTACACAGATAAAATAAGTTCCTTCAAATAGATGTATATAAAAATCTAGCACATATATCCCTAAGTTGAGTTAATAAGGTGACCTAGATTCTGTTTGAATAGAACCCTTGAAATATAACTTTGGTGAACAAACTGTTTGTGTTTTCCACTTGTCTTGAAAAATAAGTGATAAAACAAGGTTTCCAGTACACCCCCTGCAACTGACAAAATGCTACTTACCAGGAAAAAACCACTACCAAAATCAGAATCACAGAAGGACTATCAGTAAAAATATTAATGCCACAAATTAACATGCTGTTAACAGCTGAATTCTGCATCAAAAGAGCATTTACATAATCATGGCAAATAACTTAAATATATTTTACATCACTAGTAAACTCAAGAAAGATAGCAAAAGCAATACTATTAAATTTCATTATTGATCTACTAGCTTTGACTATTTAAAACCAGTACACTTAGTTTTGATTACTTTTAAATTGAAGGAAAAACAATAATCTTTCACCTCTTAACGACTTTTTCACTTATACAAAAGATGAAATTAAAAGAAAACATACAATTATAGCTTGGCTACAGGTATAAAATTGTTTTAAAGATAGGTAATTACGCTACTGAATTAAATTGAAAACATAAATATAAACCCATGATTTTGAAAAAAAAATATTGTCTATGTTTCATATTGGTATAAGGGGAGACAAATAAGTCAGAAGAACAGAAGAGAAAATATAGAAATAGACTCACCTTTCCATATTCAATTAATTTTTGACCAAAGGGCCAAGATTATTCAAGAGAGCAATAATCTTTTAGAATTATGCTGAAACTGCTAAATAATCCATATGGAAAACAAAAACACGAATCTTATATTATCTTTTCATATATGTAATTTAACCATAAATGGATTTTTTTTAACCAACAGGTAACCCTGGGGCAGGCAAAGATTTTTTAATAAGGGATAATGAGCAAATTTTTTATAAATCCCCAAAAATTAACAAATGACAAACATCATCAAAATTAAACCCTCTGCTGTTCAGTAAACATTGCTAAATAAACAGAAACAAGTCACACATTAGGTAAAAATATTTACAAAATGCATCTCTAATAACTGACTTCTGTGAATAATATATTAAAAAACTCTTAGAACTCAAGAAGATGACAAGCAGATCAACTGGAAAAAAGTGGTGGTAGAGACAAAATATTTTAAGACATGTCACCAAAGATAATACAAACGGCAAATAAAAACATAAAAATATGCTCAATTTAATTATTCATCAGGGAATGCAAAATCAAACCCACAATGAAGTATCACTAAATGCCAACCAGATGGCTAAAATTTAGAAACAGTGACAATATCCAGTGCTGGCAACAATGTAGAGCAAATGGAACTCTCAGAGCTCTAGAAATGGAAAAGTATACAGACACTTTTTAAGAAACTGTGAAACTGTATTCCAAAGTTAAGCATATATTTCCAACAAGTCAGAAATTCCAGTCCTAGGTATTTACACAAGAAACATGAAAAGATACATCCACACAAAGAATGTTACATAAATGCTCACAGCAGCTTTATATACTAGCCAAAAATTGAAAGAAACTTAACTGTAAGCTAGTGAATGAACCAATCTCAAAACCATTATGCTAAGTAAAAAAGACAGAAGAGATTCCATACTCTATGGTTCCATTCATATATTAGTCTAGAAAAGGCAAAACTATAGGAAAGCAACAGACAGGTGATTGCCAGGAGCTGGAGTGATAGGAAGGCAGTAACCTCAAAGGGTCATGAGAGAATTTATGGGTAAAGGGCATAATCTGTATGTTGACAATGATGGTAGTTACATGACTGTTCATATATACCAAATCACATTTAATATACACCTAGAAGGGGTGAATTACAGTGTATGCAAAATATACCTTAGTAAAACAATGACTCTCACACAAAAATATATTTATTTATTTATTGAGTAACAGCATAGGAGCTAATATCAGAATAACTTTCCTGAAGAATAACTTTCCTAAAATATCTCAAATCTGAATAAAATGTAAAAGCTAACTAATTGAAGTTAATTGTAAATAACCAAAAACTGGCTGGAATAGGAGGACATTTTACCCTTGGAAAAAAAGGGTATATCATTGGCTAAAATCTGTATTTAAACAGGTTCCATGCTGGGCGCGCTGACTCACGCCTGTAATCCCAGCACTCTGAGAGGCCAAGGAAGGTGGATCACCTAAGGGCAGGACCTGCAGAGCAGCCTGGCCAACATGGCAGAACCACATTTCTACTAAAAACACAAATATTAGCTGGGCGTGGTGGTGCCTGCCTCTAGTCCCGGTTACTTGAGAGGCTGAGGCATGAGAATCGCTTAAACCCAGGAGGTGGAGGTGGCTGTGAGCCAAGATCAAACCATTTTACTTCAGCCTGGATGACAGAGTGAGACTCCATCTCAAAAGAAAAGAAAAGAAAAGAATATTCTACAACTAATAAGTATAGTAATCCAAATAAAAATTTAGTGGATGGGCTTAACAAGAGATTGGCTATGGCACAAAAATGGTCTATCACCATGAAAATAAATAGTGTATCTATACTGAGGAACTAAAAGTAAAAATACTGGGAAGAAAATGAACAGACCCTCAGTAATCTATGGAATAATATCAAATACACTAACATTCATGTAATTAGAGTTACAGAGGAAGAGGAGAGAGAAATGAGACAGAAAAAGAATAAGAAATAAAGGTCAAGCTTTTCACAAATTTGGAAAATATCAACTTACAGTTTCAAGAAGCTCAGCAAACCCCAAGCAGGATGAATACAAAGAAAACCACACCTAGGCACATCATAGTCAGACTGCTGAAAACCAAAGATAGAGAGAAAATCCTGAAAGCAGCCAGAGAATATCAAAACATTATTATATACACGGGAATAATGATACTACTGACACCACACCTAACTTCTCATTAGAAACCATGGAAGACAGGAAACAATGCAACATCTTTTAAATGCTTAAAGGAAGAAAACATAATCAACTGAGAACTCTATATTCATGGGAAAAAAAGTCAAAAATGAATGCAGACTTCCACTTTCAGACAAAATGCAGGAAATGTACTACCCCTATTCTTTCCACTAAATACAGCTTTAAAAACCCTTGGCCGTGATGCTGAAGACAAACGAAGACAACAAAATGAGAGAGGGCAGACCAACTAGGGTTGAAGGTCCCAAGAAACAAAAGAAGCTGAATGCCCTAGGTTTCCTTTCTGACTCATATATACAAGAAAAGTTGCTAGAGAGGCAGACAACTCAGAAACACCAACAGACACACACATACATAAAAGTCTAAGAAACTTCTGCTGTCTCCAGTCAAAAAAGCAGGGAAAACGGCAAGCTACCAAGACAAAAAAACTTATAGACAACAACAAACCAATTTAAGCCAAATGGCACAAATATAAGCCCAAGCCACACACCTTTTGCAAAGACTAAAACTAAAAGGAGGACATAGTCCTTAGCCATTCCCCACTCCTACCCACAGACAGCCTGATATCACAGAAGGTCAAGTGGGGACACAGGACATTCATACCCACTGAGCAGTAACACGGCTTTGTCCCTCTAGAGTATAAGTGGAAAAAAATGGGGAGCCTGAACTCAATACCCATGCAATGATAAGGACATACCCCTACCCCTCCTTCTACAGGGATATGACAGGAGAGGGCTACCAGAGAATCAAAACTCAAAGTACTGCCCAGTGGTAACTTACCCACCCCTCCATCCCAGTGTCAGCAGAGGCCAAGTGAAAAGCAGGAACCCTTTGAGCCAGGATGGTATCCACAAAGGTATAATGCAAAGGCCAGAGTTTTCACTCCTACTCAACATTAACTAGGTATACTTCTCCATCAATGAGTCAACAAAGGCCCATTAAGGAATGGAATTTTCACACACCTGGGAGTAGTAACAAGGCTGTGCCCCCCTCCACCCTAAAAATCAAAGTTTCAGATAAAGCCTACTAAAAGGGGGGATTTAAATAAAATGCAGAGCTTCATAACATAACACTTAAAATACCAAGGATTCAAACACATATAACATGTCATACCATACTAAGAATCAGGAAAATCTGAACAGGAATTTGAAAATATAGTCAAAAGGCGAAAACAATGAGAATTCATAATTATCTGTCAAAGATTTTAAACTATATATTATAAAGCTGCTTCAACAAGCAATTACAGCCAGGCACAGTGGCTCATACCTGTAATCCCAGCACTCTGGGAAGCAGAGGTGAGGGGATTACTTGGGGTCAGTAGTTCGAGACCAGCCTGGCAAACATGGTGAAACACTGTCTCTACTAAAAATATAAAAATTAGCCAGGCATGGTGGTACACACCTGTAATCCCAGCTACTCGGGAGGCTGAGGCATGAGAATCGCCTGAACCCAGGAGGCAAAGGTTGCAGTGAGCCTAGATCATGCCACTGCACTCCAGCCTGGGCAGCAGAGTAAGACTACATCTCAAAAAGAAAAACAAACAAAAAAACAAGCAATTACAAACATAATTTTGAAACAAACAATACAAAGTTTTAGCAAAGAAATCAAGAAGATAAATATAGCGTTTAAAACTAAAAAATATACTAACAAAAATAAAATTCAAATTGAATAAGCTGAACAACAAAAAGGGAGAGATTACCCAACCTAAACAAGACAGAAAATAAACAGATTAAAAAAAAAACAACAAGTGGCTGGCCACAATGGCTAATGCCTGTAATCCTCATACTTTGGGAGGCCAAGATGGGTGGATCACCTGAGGTCAGGAGTTCAACACCAGTCTGGGCAACATGGCAAAACCCCATCTCTACTAAAAATACAAAATTAGCACAGTGACACACACCTATAATCCGAGCTACTTGGGAGGCTGAGGCAGGAGAATCACTTCAACCCAGGGATGGAGGTTGCAGTGAGCCAAAATTGTGCCACTTCACTCCAGCCTGGGTGAAAGAGCAAAACTCTGGCTCAAAATAAATAAATACATAATTAAAAAAAAAAAAGACATTAAAAACACTCGTGGGACTATAATAAATGATGCAACATTTCTGTCATTGGAATCTCAGAAAAGAAAAAAGATACAGCTGAACAATTAGTCAAAGAAATAATGGGTGAAATTTCCTCACATTTATAAAGAAAACAACCCACAGATTCAAAAAGTTGAATAAATCCAAAAGGATACACACAAATAAATCAATGCTAATATATATCATAAATTTCTGAAAACTAAAGACTAAACTAAAAAACCTTGACAGAAGTAAGAGAAATGACACCTTATCCACAGATGAAAAACAACTCAACTGACAGCAGATTTCTCATCTGAAACCACTGAGGCCAGAACAAAGAAGCATAACATTTTTGCAAGTCCTAGAAGAACTGACAACAAAGAATTCTATATCCAGCAAAAACATCCATTAATAATGAAAGGGAAATCAAGAAATTGTGAGATGAATGAAAACTAAAAATTAGTCATGAGACATAACAACACCAAAAGAATAGTTAGAAAACTTATTGAACCAGAAAGGAAAATGATAAAAAGGATTCTCAGAACATCCTGAAGGAAGAAAGAACAAATAAATAGTAAAAATATGGGCAATAAAACAGACTTTACTATTCCGCACGTTTTTAAAATAATATTAAATTGTTACATGGTGCAAAAGCTATGGTGGGTAAAACTGTTGATACATTTCAAAAACTGAAGGCAGCGGCACCAAGCTGTACTAGAAGTTATTACATTCTCAACTGGTACTACAATTGCATTAAAAATAGAGTATCATTGAGAGTATCATTGATGAAGCAGCAAAAATCATTAATGTTTTAAATCTTGATTCGTGAATATATATCTTTAATCATCTATGTGACAAAAAGAGAAATAAAGTATAAAATAATTCTGTTACAACACAGTTTTTCTTGAGGGAAGAAACTTCTGTGATCAAGTGATTTATAAACTTAAATAACTATTTTCATGGAACACCATTTTTACATGCAAGAACAACTGACAATGATTAAAAACTTGATTATCTTACCTATTTCTTCAAAAATGAATAAAGTGAACCTGTCACTTCAGGGAAAACAACTTACAATACGAGTGACCAGTAAGATTTAAAAACTTATATCCACCAATGTAAGTTTAATTGATTACAATACTTAAAGACTTTTCTGATGAGATCAGTGGACTGTAACCAATGTGAATTTTGTTATTTATTTAAAATGTGTAGGGCCAGGCAAGGTGGCTCACACCTGTAATCCCAGCACTTTGGGATCACTGGAGGCCAGGAGTTTGAGGCCAGCCTAGCCAACATAGTGAAACACCATTTCTACTAAAAATACAAAATTAGCTGGGCCTGGTGGCACGTGCCCTGTAGTCTCAGCTACTCAGGAGGCTGAGGCATGAGCATCACTTAAACCTGGGAGGCCGAAGGTACAGTGAGGTGAGATCCCACCACTGCACTCCAGCCTGGGTGATAGAGTGAGACTCTGTCTCAAAAACAAAAAAACTACGTTCAATAGTTGGAATATCTGGATTACTCAGTGAACCAATATTTTCTAAAGACCACTTAATAATGTCATAAAATCATATATGGGTAAAAGATCCCTTGAAATTTCAAGATAGTCTAATAAACTATAATTTTAAAGAGTAAAGCTATAAAGTTCATTGATGGGATTGCAGTCTTCAGACTGCACCAAACCACTTGAAAAACTTGAGAAACTACCACTTCTCAAGCTTTGGTGTAGTATGAAACAGGAATATTCATTATTCTGAGATGGTTATCAACATACTTTTCCTTTTTCCTAGTGTGTATCTTTCTGAGGCTGGTTTGTCTTCATATATTTCAACCCAAACCAACATATTTAAACACACTGAATGCAAAAACACATGACATAATTCAGCTGTCTTATATTAAGCCAGACATTAACGTTTCAAAATAAAAGGAGTATAAAGATGTCCTGAGAACAAAAAGTTTGAGAACAGTGGTTTATTAAGGCATATAAACACGAGTGGAATTCTTGCATCACAATGTAAGTGTGACTTTAACTTTACTAGGTAATTACAACCTGGCTTCCCAAGTGATTATTCAAATGTTCACTCTCTCATCTGTTGAGTAAGAGTTACCACTTACCCAAATCCAGGCCAACATTTACTACATTCAGACTCAATTTGGGTTTATCTGATAGGTATGCAACACTATCTCACTGCAGTTTCAAATTTGCAATTCATGATTACTAATGAGATTGTGTACTTAGTCACCTGTTTACTGGACTTTTGGACTGTCTGTTTTGTAAATTGCCTGTTTGGGTGGTCTGCTCATTTCTCTACTGAGTTGTCCTTGGTTTTTTTTATTCATTTGTAGCAGTTTTTTCTAGAACCAATTCCTCTTTTTGGCCATATTTGTTGCCATTATCTTTTTTCTCTCTAGGGCTGCTTTCATTCTTATGATTTTTTTTTTAAGTGAGAGCTTCATTCTTCTTGCCCAGGCTGGTGTGCAATGGCATCATCTCGGCTCACCACAACCTCCGCCTCCCAGTTTTAAGCGATTCTCCTGCCTCAGCCTCCTGAGTAGCTGGGATTATAGGCATGCACCACCACAACTGGCTAATTTTTTGTATTTTTAATAGAGACAGGGTTTATCCATGTTGGTCAGGCTGGTCTTGAACTCCCAACCTCAGGTGATCTACCCACTTCAGGCTCCCAAAGTGCTGGGATTACAGGCGTGAGTCACTGCGTCCGACCTATAGTATCTTTTATTAACTGAAGATATTTCTCTAATATAGTTGAATGGTGCAGTATTTTCCTTTACATTCAGTGCTTTCTGTGTCTCAAAAATTCTTTTACAGGCCAGGCGTGGTGGCTCACGCCTGTAATCCCAGCACTTTGGAGGCCAAGGTGGGTGGATCACCTGAGGTCGGGAGTTCAAGACCAGTCTGACCAACATGGTGAAACCCCATCTTTTAAAAAAAAAAAAAATTCTTTTACAAAAATATTCTCCTATTATTATCTTTCTAAAAGCTTATTATTTTAGGTGTAAATACAAAGGGCCAAAAGGGATTGGAAGACATTTTGTACTATTTGTTCTTTCTCTTAATTTTCATAATTCAATCTTATCTTCTAGTATGCCTGATAATTTCTGACTTATTGCTACACTTTGTTTTTGAAATATTATAGAGGTATTTTGAAATACTAGATGATGCCAGTTACCAAATATTTTTTTTTTCCTCCAGACAGGCACTTCGGCTAGAAAAGATCACATTAATTTAATTTGAACATTAGCTGCTTTGAAGCTCATGATTATTCAAATTTGAGTCTTTGTGTTAATAGATTTTTTCCCCCTCCCGTTTTCCCTTGTTTCAAAGGTACAGGCTAGGGATCAGCAAACATTTTCTGAAAAGCCAGACAGCAAATATTGTTGGTTTTGGGAACAAGAGGCAAAACCGGGGATACCCTGAAAGTGTATCTATGTCTATCTGACAAGAGAGTAAACAAATTTCCACAAACTTATTGATAATTATTCAGAATATAATGATTGAGTGCAACTTTTTGTAATATAGGTCTACCAATGAAAATAATAGAATTTGAAAGGGGAAATAAAATTTCACTTAATTAGAGTTCAAAGCTATTTTCCTTATCATCAAAGTTGACTATAAATGTTCGTTTGTACATTCTGATCTACAACGAGATTTTCTTTTTCTTAAGACAGAGTCTTGCTCTGTGGTCCAGGCTGGAATGCAGTGGTGCAATCTTGGCTCACTGCAACCTCCGTCTCCAAGATTCAAGCTATTCTCTTGCCTTACCCTCTGGAATAGCTGGGATCACAGGCATGCGTCACCACACCTGGCTAATTTTTGTATTTTTTAGTAGAGACAGGTTTTTGCAATACTGGCCAGGCTGGTGGCCAATATTGCAAACTCGTGGCCTCAAGTGATCCACCTGCCTCAGCCTCCCAAAGTGTTGGGATTATAGGTGTGAGCCACCATGCCCAGCCTACAGTGAGATTTTTTATATCCATATTTGAAATTTTTTTTTACAGAGAGGTCTAATAGAAATCCACAAGCATGTAATGTTAATTGAGCACATTCATCTTTGAAAGTTACTTTTAAACTTTTATTAGAGTCTTCTCTTTATCCTTGTCTTTTAGCATGTCATTATACTGCAGAATAACCACTTCCAATCAAAAGATAGGTTGAAGCTCCTGAATTACAGAGTAAAGTGGATTCTGAAATATGGAAATTTCCCTTATACTTCCCTTGAGGTCCAAAAACTGCTGCAGGAACTGTAGTTTGAGCTTGGAAAATATCTCTTAGCAAAATATCTCATCTTTATATGACAATAGAGACGATTTTTATTTTAACTACTGATACCATATAATCTGTGTGAAGTAACTTGGCATTACTTGTGACCAAAATAACAATAGTTGTTGTAGAAGTAACCTTACCATCGTGTAAGGTTCACTTATAATCATGGCTCTGGCTTGTAATTTTAGGTTTAACTTTTTTACAAAATATTATGAAATCTATAGGAAAAGCAAACTTTCAAAGCTATTAACTATTTAATAGTTGAGGGCAATCTCATTCAGAAGAATTTCAATCTCATTCTTCAGTGCAAAAAAAAAAAAAAAAAACTGCAATGAAACTTTACCACAGCCAAGTCATTAAATTGCTATGTAGAAGAGCAATTCAGTACATTCTGCCTTTGTATCTAACAAAAATTCATAGGATTTGATGATGAAGTCCACAAAAGCAAGTTAAAGTCACTGCTGACACTATTGTAATAGTTCACTAAAACATGACAGATGTAAATACTTTCTGCAAGAAAGTACCTGCTAATAAATACAATAAATAATCAGGCTTTAAACATTTGACATCTAAAAAACTTTGTAAATTTGTCCAACTAAAGTGTTTTTCTCCTCCAGTTATTTTTGCCACTATCAACTGTAACACATCTTAGCAGATTCCACTTAATTAAGTGTCTGCTGAACTTTTCTGAAAACATTTTCTCTTGTAGTTGTTTCACACAGACTATTCATAAATACTAATTCTTCAGTCATTTCAAACTCATCATTGATTTCTGGATTATTTAACAACTGAAGAGTACTGGTAACACCTATTCTTCCATCAAAAGCCTAAAAAAAACATGAAAAATCATTCACCTTCTTTCCAAAATGACTTGATATTACTCCCAATACCCTCAGCTCACTGCAACCTCCACCTTCCAGGTTCAAGTGATTCTCCTGCCTCAGCCTCCTGAGTAGCTGGGACTACAGGCACGTGCCACCACACCCAGCTATTTTTGTATTTTTTAGTACAGACAGGGTTTCACCATATTGGACAAGCTGGTCTCGAACTCCTGACCTTGTGATCCACCCACCCCAGCCTCCCAAAGTGCTAGGATTACAAGTGTAAGCCACAGCGCCCAGCCCTGTCCTTAACTTTGAGAGCAATTACTCTCACTGAAAGGCTAATAGTCTTTTTTAAAGTTTATTTTCTATGGACACATTTTTGGTTACCATAATAAAACATAATTTAATTAAGTAGTGTTAGTAATGTGGGTAACAAATGAGCCACTGAAAAACTTACTTTAATTATAGTTTAATTTCCATTTTTTGTGTTTGAGGAGAAATTCTGCCATGATAAAATTTTGTTTATTATTTTTTCTAACCTGTTAAGTTTTATTTTTGTTAGTTGGGAATACTGTGAGAAATGCCCAGTCTGGTAATACTGACATATACTGTATTCTTTTTTTTTTTTTTTTGAGACGGAGTCTTGCTCTGCTGCCAGGCTGGAGTGCAGTGGCGCAATCTCAGCTCACTGCAACCTCCTCCTCCTGGGTTCAAGCGATTCTTCCGCCTCAACCTCCCGAGTAGCTGGGACCACAGGCGTGTGCCACCACGCCCGGATAATTTTTTTGTATTTTTAGTAGAGACGGGGTTTCACCCTGTTGGCCAGGATGGTCTCGATCTCTTGACCTCGTGATCCGCCCGCCTCGGCCTCCCAAAGTGCTGGGATTACAGGTGTGAGCCACCGCCCCTGGCCCATGTACTGTATTCTTTTAGCACAGCCACAGTGTTCTGGCATAATAAATATAATGCTTTGCCACCTAATTTGTTAACAGTAATATACATTCCACTATGCCTCAAAAGTGTTACATACAAAGTCTACTTTTCTCCTTTTCTTGTTTTAACATGATAGGTAGGTATGTACTGGTAATCAGAGAAATAAATACGATGCCAGGGCAATGTGTATGGCATACAAACATACACAAACACACTGACAAACTATATGTCACTGTGAATGGTAGCATGCAGAGTAGCAATCTGAAGCATATGTGCTCTCTGTAGCAACCAACTCTGACACTGTAGTGCAACAGAAGTCACACATAATACCCAAATAAATAGGTGTGGTTATGTTTCCATAAAACTTTAGTTTTAAACACTATACTTGAATTTCATATGACTTTCCTATATGATGAAATATTATTCCCTTTTAAATTTTTTTCAGATATTTTAAAAGGTAAAAACCATTTGTAGCTCATGGCCCACATAAACATAGCTGGAGGACTGACTGTGACCCACAGGCTATCATTTGCTGACACCCTGTGTAGCTTTCAGGGTCCCAAATAAAAGTCTATAGTACTTAATGGCTCCTAAATTCTCTTTTTGTCTTCCCAGCTCTATAGACTGCCAGAAACCCTTCTAAGCTATTCAACCTCTCAGCTGGATTTTTATGAACTGAGCAAATAACTCAAGGGGAAAAGAAAATTTAATGTTGGGCCAAACTCTGCACAATCTTACCCTCTGAGTTTTCACTTCCTCAAGTCCTCACCACTCTTCTAGTTTTCAGATCCCTTAAATATTTGAAACAATATTTTATACAGTTTCTCTAATTGTTCCCAGTGGAAAGGCTAGTATAAACCAAGTATCTCTGCCATACAAAGAGGTGGAAATAACATTTATACTACCAAATATAAAGACTAAGTATAAAGCTACAGTAACAATGACACCATGATATTATCACCGGGATTCTCAAATACACAAAGAATAAAACAGAAAACCTATAAACAATCTAAAATATATTGAACATTTGCTATGTAATAGGTTATATTTCAAATTAGGGGAGAAAAGATGTTTCAATAAATGATGTAGTAAGAATTGGCTCTCCATATGCGAAAAAATAAAACACCTGTATCACATGATACATAAATCAATTTCAAATAGATAAAACACTTACACAATAGTGCACAACTAGGGAAATAAGCTTTTGAAATACATTTTCAAAACACATTGGAAACTGTTAAAAGGTTTTTAACTTTTGAAATAAATACATTATCATGGTTCAAAAGTTCCTAAAGGGTATGCAGTACAAAATCACCTTGTATACAACTACGTAAAATAAGTTTCCTAGAGCCAAAAAAATTTTACCAGTTTCCTAACCAACTTTCACAAGATATTTTATGTATATATAAGTTCATATTACTCTCCACCC
The DNA here is from genome assembly GCA_963573385.1 of Cacajao melanocephalus. Classification (NCBI taxonomy): domain Eukaryota; kingdom Metazoa; phylum Chordata; class Mammalia; order Primates; family Pitheciidae; genus Cacajao; species Cacajao melanocephalus. The sequence continues at coordinate 14,283 of CAUYLG010015861.1, forward strand.
CTCCCCTACACTTTACATTCAAGGCATCCTTTACAATATCAAAGAAAGAAATTCATGTCTTTAAACTTATTTAATACTAAAAAGAAAGATTAAAAATAAACTGAGACAATTTCACTCAATGGGCCTACCAAAATTTAACTATGTTTTAAACAGACGTACAAAACTCTTAATTTTCTAAAGCAGAAATTTTTCAGATTCCTCTTAGCTCCAAGGTATCAAGGTGACAGGAAACAAACGTGTCTATCACTCATTCATTTATTCATTCATTCATTTTTGAGACAAGGTCTGGCTCTATTGCCCAGGCTAAAGTGCAGTGGCACAATCTCAGCTCACTGCAACCTCTGCATCCTGAGTCCAAACCATCCCTCCCACTTCAACCTCTTGAGTAGCTGAGACTACAGGTATGCACTATCACACCCAGCTATTTTTTTTTTTTTCCTTTTAGTAAAGAGACAGGGTCTTGCCATGTTGCCCAGGCTGGTCTTGAACTTGTGAGCTCAAGTGATCTGCCTGCCTTAGTCTCCCAAAGCACTGGGATTACAGGTGTGAACCACCATGCCCAGCCACATCAATTTTTAAGTAAATGTATACCTAACAGCATTCCAAGGTCAAATAAATACCTAGAATTATCTTGCTGTATCCAGACACTGCACTTAACATTGTGATGAAATAATCCATTGTTAATTTTTTGATGTCTTCCTTCTATCCCTGCATTTTAGAGTGAAAAGATAAAATAATCTCTTACTGTGTGCATGAAGTGAGTATTGACAGGTAACATGACTTGGAAAAGATGTCACTTGACATTAGTTAACAATGTCAGAGACAGATTAAGAAGACTCCTGACTGCTGGAAAGGATTTTCCTTAATTAAAATAATAATAAGGAAATGGTTCCTTTTTTCTTTTCTGCCTCTGAATGCTATCCTAAGAGTACAATGCTTAGGGGTCCTGCCCACTATCTTTTGCCCATGAGAGGAATTGGACCGAGAAAGAGACCAATATGTTTTGGATGCACCAAGAAAAGACGGTAAGAACCTGACAACTTGTTATCATGAAGCTACTCAACTACCCATCACCTAACTCCTAATATTCTATTGTGAAATAATGAACTTCTTGTAATTTAGAGTTACTTGCACAATACTACTGATTCTGGCCAAGATGGAGTCACAGAGACCAGATTTACAGCCCTCCCTGAAACAACCATAAAAAACAAAGATAAGCCAGGGTATGGTGCTCACGCCTGTAATCCCAGCACTTTGAGAGGCTAAGACAGGTAGATCACTTGAGGTCAGGAGTTTGAGACCAGCCTGGCAAACATGGTGAAATTCCATCTGCATTAAATCTTAAATGTGTGTGTAGATGGATGGATGGATGGATGGATGGATGGACGGACGGACAGATGGACAGATAGATGACATGTGCAAATATGTGAACATATATATCATATGTGAACATCAGACAACAAAGAACTGTGGATCTTTGAGAAATGAGAAACAAAAGTGGTGAACATAGAGTGGTAACTGAGGCAAATCCCAGCTGACTCCTGAGTGAGAGAGAAAGCTGAGAGCCAGCAGAGAAAAAAGAACGGGAGGGAACCAGGCCTGGCACTCATACAAAGCCAGGAATAGTGTCTGTTCCCGCTAGCCAAACTGGGAAAATTCATAATTCAAGGAATATTAAATAGAGTCCATAAGAAAATCTTGCCTTGGTGAGGAATAATTAATCCTGAACTAAGCACTCCTTCATATCTGCCTAATAAATCATAAAAGCAAAACCCAAAAGAATGAAACTGTTTATAAATAACTCAACTACATCTCAAAACAAAGCTCAAGAAGATTTACAGAATAAAAATAGCCAGAACCCAAGGTAAATTTTACAGCTAAATAAAGTTTATCAGGCATAAAAAGAAGTAGGTAATAATGATGCCAAAATGAAAATAATGAATCAAAACTGACCCAGAACTTACAGAGATGTTAATATTAGCAGAGAAGGACACTAAAACTGCTATCATACATGTATTCCATATAATCAAAAAGTTAAAGAGAGACATGGAAGATAAACAAAAAAGGTCAAAATCAACCTTTCAAAGACAAAAACATTTGAGATGAAAATTAAATTGGATGTAACTAAAGCAGATAGAAACTGTAGAAGAAAAGATTAGCAAACCTGAAGACATAAGAACAGACATTCAAGTACAAAAAGAAAAACAATATTTAAAAAGTGATTTTTAAAAAGCATCAGTGAGTAGCTGGGCAACTTCAGATGGCCTAATATAGTTAACTGGAGTCCCCAAAGGAGAGAAAAGAGGAAGAGAAAAAAATACTTCAAGAAATAACTGCTGAAAACTTTCTATCCATAAGAACTATTAACTCACAAATCCAAGAAGCTCAGCAAACTCCAAGCACAAGAAACATGAAGAAAATTACACTAAGGATAACATAATCAAATCGTTCAAAATCAGTGAACCATTATTAATAGCAGCCATATAAAAAGACTTGTTACCTATAGAAGAGCAAAGACAAGAACATCAGATTTCTTATGAGAAACAATGCAAGTGAGAAGACAGTGGCACATCTCTAACGTTCTAAGAGAAAAAAGTCAACTAGAATTCTATGCCTGGCAAAAATATCTTTCAAAAATGAAGGTGAAATAAAGATACATGAGAAATATAAACAATGAAATACTTCATCACCAGGAGACCTTCACTGCAAGAAATGTAAAGGATATTCTTCAGACAAAAAATGATGTCAGATGAGAATCTGGATCAATACAAAGGAATAAAGAGCATCAAAGTGGTTAACTATATGAGCAAACATCTTTTAAATGTTTTATTATTATTTAAATCTCTAAGAGATACATGTTTAATTAAAAAAACAGCAAAAATATATTACAGAGTTTATAACATATGTAAAAGTCAAATGCACAGCAGTAATAACACAAAGTCCAGGAGGGAAGAAAAGAAAAATAAATGAAGGAATGCTTTTAATATAGATGAAGTGTACAATATTACTTGAAGGTAGACCTCTGCTAGATGTGGATTATAAATCTTAAAGCAACCACAAAAAATAATTTTTAAAAAAGGTAAAGATAATAAAAAAGAACCAAAACAGAATTATAAAAAATAAAGTAAAAGAATGCCAGAAGGCCAGGTGCAACGGCTCACACCTGTAATCCAGCACTTTGAGAGGCCAAAGCAGGAGACTCACTTGAGCTCAGGAGTTTGAGACCAGCCTGGGCAACACAGTGAGACTCCATATATAAAAAAATAAAGTAGCCAGGTATGGTGGTGCACAACTGTGGTCCCAGCTATCTGGAGGCTGAGGTAGACCACTTGAGCCCAGGAAGTCAAGACTGCAGTAAGGTATGATCACACCACTGCACTTCAGCTTAGGAGACAGAACAAGACCCCATCTCAGCAGGTGGGGAATGCAAGAAAATGATGCAAAGAACAGATGAAGACAAATAGAAAACACATAAGAAAACAATCACATTAAATGAACATGATCTAAATACCCCCAATTAAAAAGCAGAGATAGAGAAACAAAACTGTTGCCTGCAGAAACACAAGGTAAATATAAAGATGCAAACAGGTTAAAATAAAAAGATAAAATAATATACACCATGCTTACACTAGTCAAGAGAAAGCTAGAGTGGATATATTAATATCAGGCAAAGCATATTTCAGAGTTAAATAAAAGATTTTTCCACTACTTGCAGTCAGAAGTATCCTTAACACTCTCTTTACTCTGCTCAAAGTTACAAAGTTCTTTTGTGTAAACATTAGAGCACTTAGCCTGCCTATGACGCAGAATAACTCAGTTTTATATACTATACAACACTTACTATAGTCTATTAGACAAAAATACATAGAATTTGAGACACCTTCCAATTATAGTACAAAACTCTCTGCAGAAAAGAATTAACAAAGCAGATCTGAGACTACTATATTATCCTATGAAAGGTCTGTTTACACAGTTAGTCCTAGGCTGGTTCTGAGAACTTGAATTTCAAGAGGGTTCCCTAACTGATAATCATGGTTTACTGTATCTAGATATGGAAATAATGTGGCTTATCCTGCTATTCTTTTATGAGTCTGGAAATTTCACACAAGCTAGGCAGAGAGTATACCTATGTGACTATCCAAGACAAAAACTGTGAGTTTCTTGGGCAGTCACATATGTTGTTGTATTTTCATTAAGGGGGAAACACGGTAATCTGTCTAATCCTGATGGAAGGCACAGCAAATAAGGAAGCCTGAACATGAATTTTTCTAGACTCTATCGGTGTCTTTTTTCATTGAGGTCTTTCTACTGTATGTCCATACTATATGTTACCGTAATAAATCTTAGCCATTACTACTCTACTCTAAGCTGATCCCCATGAGTCTTTCTAGCAAATCTTTAAACATGGAGGCAGTCTTGTAGACCCCTGACAGAAATACAGGCTGTGATTTCTTAAGGTTTATCTTTCTTCTTAAAAAACTATAAAGGGCGAGGCGCAGCGGCTCACACCTCTATAATAACTAGCACTCTGGCAGGCTGAGGTGGGAGAATTGCTAAGAGACCAACCTGGGCAACAGAGCAAGACCCTGTCTCTTAAAAAAAAAAAAAAAAAAAGGAAAGTTACCCAAGTGCGGTGGCACGCACTTGTGGTCCTATTCTGGAGGCTGAGGCAGGAGGACTGCTTGAGCCCAGGAGGTTGAGGCGGCAGGCACCTGAGGTCCCATCTATTCTGGAGGCTGAGGCAGGAGGACTGCTTGAGCCCAGAAGTTGAGGTTGCAGTGAGCCATAATTATGCCACTGCACACTACAGCTTCAGCAACTGACACTCTGTCTCTTAAAAACGTAAGTAAAGGGTGCAAAGGTGGCTCTGCAGCATAATTTAGGCCTTGGAGGAGCTGTGGTTGTAACACTCTACAAGATGGGTTTTCCCGAAGCCTCCAGTTCTTTTAGAACTTATCAAATTGAGGCTGCTCCTACCGGCTCTGCAAGTGATGGATTTAAGGCAAATCTTGTCTTTAACAAGATTGAGAAGAAACTTGAAGAGGAAAGGGAACAGTTTGTGAAGAAAATCAGTGGTATTTCTGCCTTCAAGGTGAAAGATGGCCCTGGGGGTAAAGAGGCCACCTGGGTGGTGGATGTGAAGAATGGCAAAGGATCAGTGCTTCCCAACTCAGATAAGAAGGCTGACTGCACAATCACAATGGCTGACTCAGACTTACTGGCTTTAATGACTGGTAAAATGAATCCTCAGTTGGCCTTCTTTCAAGGCAAATTGAGAATCACTGGCAACATGGGTCTGGCTATGAAGTTACAAAATCTTCAGCTTCAGCCAGGCAAGGCTAAGCTGTTAAGAACTCCCTTTGGCTACTTTTGAAAATCAAGATGAGATATATAGATATATATCCATATATTTCATTGTCAGAATTTAGACTAAGACTACACATTGGCAAATAGTGTGGAATAGATTTGTTTTCAAATGGGTATGACCAATCCTATTTTTCCTAGGCTCTGGGTGAATAGGGCCTGTTGGTATACTACTGCTTTGCTGAATTGCATACAACTGTGCGTTACAAAGTTAATACAGTAATTATAGTCTGGGTAAAATTGAGTTTCAGAATAAAATTAGGAACAGTAGGCCGGGCGTAGTGGCTCACGCCTGTAATCCAAGCACTTTGGAGGCCAAGGCGGGCGGATCACCTGAGGTGGGGAGTTCAAGACCAGCCTGACCAACATGGTGAAACCCCATCTTAAAAAAAAAGTCGGAACAGTAAAATCCAACAGCCTATATAACCAAAAAAGCTTTGTTTTGCTTACAAAGTATATTCAGGGATTATTCTGCTGAAGATTCAATTTAAGAGTTTTCCTTGGGAGAACTAAGAAACACAATACTAACAGCCGACCAGTAATTAGTGTTGTGCACTTAATGTCCTTAATCAATTTCTCATTAATAGTTCTTAAAATTAGTGAGATTAAAAAAAATTAAAAATTTTGCATTTCATGCCATTAGAAACAGTATTTTCTTCCCAAATCAAAATAAAAGAAATATGATCAGAGCTTGAACACAGGCTTATTTTTAAAATAAAAATATTTTTAAATGGGTTTCCTTCTTGAAAAATCCGTGTATTAGTCATAAAACACTATCATTAAAAATAATTGAACAATAAAGTTTGCTTTGAGATGCACAGTTTTCAAATTATGATCTCATATTTAAATGTATAAAGTTCTTAGTCCTTTGTTATAATTTGCATTTTTTGTGTTTAATTATCACCATTTATCTTTTTTCCTAGTTTTTCTAACACTAATGTTATTTCTTACAATTCAGTGAGATACGGGATAAAATAATGCTTTTTGAAGAACGTTTAATAGAAAATTAAAATAGCTTTTTCTGGTTAAAAAAAAAAAAAAGTAAAAACAAACAAAAAACAACCATAAGGGAAAAGGAGGGATACATACTTTAAGAATTTTTAAAATTTACATGGAAAAACACTAGGATTCTATAGAAAATAAAATAGTATTAAATAACATTGTTTATAAAATAGATACTAACAAATTATCTTATGTAAAGATCCAAGTCAGTAACTTAAAGGATCTTACATGAAAGTACTTTCCATTGGTTGAAGGACACGTGCTGAGAAACTTTTACTATATACTGTTTTTCCATTTTCTTTAGACAAATTACATTTAAAAGTTTAAATTTGCTTATCTACATTCTTAACGTAAATTGCCACCTTACTACAGGAAAGCTATTTTTGTTTGCTTCTGCAATCTACAAAAAGAACAAAAACATTAAAAATGTACAACTCTTCTCACAGAACTAAGGTGGTTTTACACAAAGATATCTGGCACAAAATACAGTGAAATTTCAATACAGAATTAAAGCAGGGGATGAGGGTAGAGAAGGAAGAGATTACCAATTCTAAGAGGGAAGACAACAAAAATATTTTTTTCATGTTTTAAGAGTAAAACACTGAACTTTTTATTATTTATTTATTTTTGAGATGGAGTCTCAGGCTGGAGTGTGATGGCATCATTGCAGTTTGCTGCAACCTCAGCCTCCAGGGTTCAAGTGATTCTCCTGCCTCAGCCTCCGGAGTAGCTGGGATTACAGGCACACGCCACCACACCCAGCTAATTTTTGTATTTTTAGTAGAGACAGGGTTTCGCCACATTGGCCAGGCTGCTTACAAACTCCTGACCTCAAATGATCTGCCCGTCCTTGGCCTCCCAAAGTGCTAGGATTACAGGTGTGAATCACTGCGCCCAGCCAACACTGAACATTTTATTCAGAACTAGTTAAGAAAACAGAAATATGTATTAGCGGTTACAGATTACTTCTTTTTGAGGGGCAATACTGGGAATACAAGAGAAAGGAGTTTATTTATTTATTTATTTATTTATTTGCTATTTTTTGAGATAGAGTCCTGCTCTGTTGTCCAGGCTGGAGTACAGTGGTGTAACCTCAGCTCATTGCAATCTCCACCTTCTGGGTTCAAGCAATTCTCCTGCCTCAGCCTCCCGAGTGGCTGGGATTACAGTACAGACACACGCCACCATACCCTGCTAATTTTTGTACTTTCAGTAGAGACAGGATTTCTCCATGTTGGCTAGGCTGGTCTCAAACTCCTGACCCATGATCCACCCACCTCGGCCTCCCAAAGTGCTGGGATTACAGACATAAGCTACCATGCCTGGCCGAGAGGCGCTTTAGATAAACGAAATGATTAAACATTTGTAGCATGTAAAATGAAACTATTCCCTCAGTAATACTGAAATTATCCAGATTTCCAAGATGTTGGTAGCACCCCCAGGGCTTCAAAAGGGAAACTAAAAGAGAAACACCATTATCCTTTCTGAAACATAGATTCACTGTTTGCCATATTACTCTATCTATTAAAAGATGAATAAAGTTTCCCCTGGAAAAACTAAAAACAATCTGAGGCGTATTTCAGAAAAACGAAATTGCTTGATAAAAATGCCATGTGACAACTGAGGAAATTATTTTAAATATATTAATTTTAACACAGGAATAATATTGTCAAATCAGGATTTCTCAAACTCAGCATTATTGACATTTTAAGCTGTATAGTTTTTGCTGTGGGAGGCCATCCTGTATATTACAGAATGTTTAGTGGCATCCTTGGCCTCTACCCAATAGAGGCCAGTAGGACATACCTCCTCATTCAAGGTAATGCACTAAATTTTACCCTTCACTGGCAAATGCCACTAATGCATGTATTTATTCCATTAGTAACTCTCTTGTGTTCCAGGTACTTTGTTGAGCACCAGAGAAAACAGGACAAAGCAAAACAGGTATTTTCCCCATGCTCATGGTGCTTACAGCCTTGGTGTAAAACATTCAAAGAAAAAGACTCACATACACAAATGCAGACAGAATAAAAACTCAAATGTAAAGCTGCAGATGTTGATATGTTACATAAAGGAGATATACATGGCTGGGCATGGTGGCTCATGCCTGTAATCCCAGCACTTTGGGAGACTAAGGTGGGCGGATCGCTTGAGGCATGGAGTTTGAGACCAGCCTGGCCAACATGGCAAACCCTGCCTCTACTAAAAATATAAAAATTAGCTGGGCATGGTGGTGCACGCCTATGATATCAGCTACTTGGGAGGCTGAAGTGGGAGGATCACATGGGCCCAGGAGGCAGAGTTTGCAGTGAACTGAGATTGTGCCACTGCACTCCAGCAAAAAAATAAAAATAAAAATAAAGGAGATATACATATTCCACTGTGAATGTATAATAAAGCTGCAATACTCAAACATTTCTTATTAAAAGACGTGCACAATCAAAAAGTTTACAGAGTACTGCAACCCCTCATCTGAGCTTTATAGTATCTTGTTCTTTTCTATCTTCTTGATTGAAAAGCCTAATTCTAACTTTGGTTTATTTCAATATGTAGTTTCTATGGCTCTCACAGGTTAAAAAAAAAAAAAGATTCTCCCCCAAAATAAAAAGATTTAATTAGAGATAGTACATGATTTCCACAATCATTTTTGAATCTAAATCAAAATTATCAAAATTTAAGCAAATACAATTCCACCCTCTCTAATAAAAATACTGCATTTTTAATAAATGGACTTAAACCAGAAATCTTTAGAATATTTTAAACAAATCAGAAAATTCCACGTTCAAGTTTTTTAAGATGACAAACCTGAGAGGTTTTTGTTTTGTTTTTACAACCTTCACTGTTTCTGGCAATAAAATACCAATATAAATAGTTCGAAACATCTGTTTTCAAAATGTTCAACCCCCACGGCAGGTTTCTTTGAAAAGTCACTGCATTTTCAATGTTGAAATGTCATCTTTATCTTGAAGGGGCAGATTGTTTGTTTTCTTTGAAAATAGAGCTAGGTATCAAAATACACTCAGCTACATGTCAACATAATACAGGTCAGCAAATGTAATTTTTTGTTTTAAAAGAGACAAGATCTCACTATGTTGACCAGGCTGGTCTCAAACTCCTAGGCTCAAGCAATCTTCCCATCTTTGCCTCCCAAGCTGCTAAAATTACAGGTGGGAGCCACTGTACCTAGCCAAGGTCAGCAAATTTAGAATATCTACCTTTTGGCAAAATAAAAATGTCTTCTAAGTTCAACAGCTACATTGCCCCTAGGGAACCTTTTGTGACAGCCAAAATTTTCCTTGGCTCCTCCTTCCCAATTATTTCTGTAGAACTGTAAAGATTTACTCTATTTAGAGATTAAGTATATACACTTTTATGTACTTAGCCACAATGACAACCTCCAGTAACACTTTTGGGTACTTCGAACTTCTTTTCTACCTATGACTGAGTCCATGAATGATCTTCAGTGCTATTAATGTAGTCTGCAAATATTACTGAGGAATGACCAAAATAGAAAAAAACCCTAGCCTAATAGAACTAGTATTCTAGTGAGAGGGAGATGAACAGTAAGTAAGATTATTAGGTGAATATACACTCTGTCAGAGGTGGTAGGTAGAAAAAAAAACAAAACAAAAAAGCACAAGTATTATGGGAAGAGAAGGCACTTGGAATCTTTGACAGCAAGCCCAGCAAAGGCATCACTGTAAAGTCACGCTTGAATACATGCATAAAGGATATGAGGGAGCAACTCATGCATTATCTAAGGCCCTGAGGTGGATCTGCGACTCGGTAGTTGAGGAAGACCAGCGAGGTCAGTGTGGCTGAAGGAAGTAAACGAAGGAACAGTTACAGTGAAAGACGTCTGAGAAGTACATCAAGGGATGGGGAAGATCATGTAGAGCCTTATAGGTTAGTAAGGGATCTGGTTTTTTTTCTCAGAATAAAATGGGAAGTCACTGAAAACTGTTAAGTAGACGAATGACATGACTGGACAATCTATATGTATCTATTACATCAGTATGGACTCATGTACTTATTCTATGGATAAAAATGAAATTATTATCATTATTTGTGTGGTCGCTAAAATTGGTCCAGTTCTTAGGAGCTCCTTCACATTGGCTCCTGTGCTTCAAACAGGTTTTCATCTTTTTGAGCACTTCCTTACTTTCTGGCACTACCAGTTGATCCAGGCTTACCTTGTACTTTGCCTGCACCAGTCCTGTAAGGAACTACTTCTCAAGGAGCCCTGGTTCCTTTCATTGAAGAACAATGGTTAAAGACCAAGATCTAAGCACTAGGTATTCTCAGTGCTACTGGGGTGTCATTGTTTCTAGGCCCTCTTAGGGAACAGAGGTAGCAAACTACACATATTCAAACTAACTCATACATACACACACATCTATATTTCCATATGTCTGTATAAATATTAAAAACCATGAGTTTATATTCATCCTTCTGATCTCATTTCAACACTACAGCGTGATTGTAGAGTAATTTTTGTCTTTAGTTTTATGTTCATCTACAGTTACTTAGGTGAGTTCTTTCCTTCCCTATTCCCTCCTATGTGAATTTTACTATTCCTTTTTGGGTTCTCCTGCATTTGGGTTGGTGTTAATTGTTTCTTTGGTCCCCCAAATCCTGGTTGGTGGCAACTGCACAGAAGCATGTAAAACATTCCTATGGTTCTATGAATCAGAGTTATACAAACAAATATACTCTGAGAAGTGCTACTCGCATTTCATCTCTGCTACACAGATCTCCATTTCCTTCTCCCTCCCACTCCTTATAGGTAACCAATCTCTAGTTTTTTATTTATCTGCATGGTACTCCATTATATGGCTGTATGGATGTAACACAATTTATTCAACCACTCTCCTCTGTGTGGGCATCTAGTTTGTTTCCAATATTTTGCAAATTAGACACTATAATTAATAACATTTAATAAGACATAATTTGTATTGTTAGAGGCATATTTAGGATAGATTCCTAGAATAATTGAGAGGCAAATGCATATGTAATTTGTTAGGTATCACTCAAGTTCTCTCCAAAAGATGTGTGCCAATTTGCATCTGGGGCAGGAAAGAATGAGAGTACTTGTTTCCCCACATTCTTGTCAACAAACGTGTTGCTATATGTTCGAATTTTTGCCAGTGAGACAAGTCTTCCTTTCTCGAGACAAAGTTCTAGCTAACTGGTCCATCTTGTGTCTACCTGATAATGAAGAATAATGAACAAAAGCTGGGTGTGGTGGCACATGCCTGTAATCCCAGCACTTTGGGAGGATGAGGTAGGAGAATCGCTTGAGATCAGGAGATATAGACCAGCCTGGACAACACAGCAGGACCTAGTCTCTACAAAAAATCAAAATATTAGCTGGGCAAGGTGGCGCACACCTGTGGTCCCAGCTATTTGGGAGGCTGAGGGAAGGACTGCTTGAGCCTGGGAGGCCAAAGTTGCCAATGAGCCGAGATCATGCCACTGATCTCCAGCCTGGATGACAGGGTGAGACCCTGGAAATAAGGGAGGAAAGAAGAGGGAGGGAGGAAAGGAGAGGGAAGAAAGAAGAGGGAGGGAGGGAGGGATGGATGGAGGGAGAGAAAAGAAAAGAAAGGAAGGACAAAACAAACAAAAAACAGTACAAATGGCAATACAAAACTGACACTACTGTGAGTTTTCAGTGAGTGAATCTGGTGCAGAGGTAAAGGTTTAACAGAGTTACCATTAGGTCCCTTCTAATCCCCAGATGGTCTACCTACTCCAAGTACTCAATCTGCATGTAACTTGCTTAGGCCCACCAAATACTAATGCCTAAACAAAGTCAGAAGGGATGCAATGTCTCCTAAGATCTTGTGATTCCTCTGCTAGTGGTAGGACACAATCTTCATCTCTAAATACCATTTAATTATTAGTCAGTAAGCATTTAAAGAACAAAAAAATGGTAACTTCTTTCCAAAAAGGACAGAGTGAGTGAGGCAAGTTTTTTTTTAACTAACCTCCTAGCAAACAGAGGTAGGAAATATATGGATACAAACAAACTCATGCAAATACACACATCTACATTTTTGTACTACATATCAAACACTACGAGTTTATATTGATTCCTCTGCTTCTAATACAACACCACAAAACTCATTTAGCCTTTGTTACCTTCACTATAATACTTTCATTGTCACAAAACAGCCCAAAATAAAAATTACTTTTATAAACTAATTCATTAAAAAGATAGTTTTCACTGAAATATCATTGTCTTAATCCAAACTCTAAGAATGTTCAGGCTGGGGAATATACTATTATGCAATAAATTGTTCAAAATTTTATGACATATACACTTTAATGTAAAATTTCCAAAACAAGCACTCTGACTGCACTACCCTTGAGGTGATGGATACTCAACTATGAAAATCAGGTCATTTTGATAATCCAAGTAAAGCTAATGTTCTAATAATTAAACTATTACTTGAATCTAAGTCCTTGTCTCCACTATACTTTTCAAAGCTTTGCCTATGTTCTTTCTATCTATTAAAGCCCATATAGTTTCTAAGGTCTAAATTTCCAGTTTTCATATTCCATTTGAAGGGCTGTCTCATTTCTCCTAAATATACTTGCTAAAAACCAAAGGGCCAGGTGTAGTGGCTCACATCTATAATCCCAACACTTCAGGAGGCCAAGGCGGGCACATTAGCTGAGGTCAGGAGTTCAAGACCGGTACATCACCTGAGGTCAGGAGTTCAAGACCAGCCTGGCCAACATGGTAAAACCTTGTCTCGACTAAAAATAAAAAAATTAGCCAGTGTGGTGGCATGCGCCTATAATCCCAGATACTCAGGAGGTCAGGAGGCTGAGGCAGGAGAATTGCTTGAACCCGGGAGGAGGAGGCTGCAGTGAGCTGAGATCACACCACTGCACAACAGCCTGGGCAACAGAGCAAGACTCTGTCTTCAAAAAAAATAAAAAACAAAAATAAAAAAAACAACGAGAAGGCCAGGCACAGTGGCTCACGTCTAAAATCCCAGCACTTTGGGAGGCCCAGAAGAGAGGATCCCTTGGGCCAGCCCAGGAGTTTGAGACCAGCCTGGGCAACATGCTGAGATTCCATTTCTACATTAAAAAGAAAAGAAAAGAAAAGAAATTTGTAGATAGCAAAGCAATATTACTTCATAGAGTCTGTTGTCTTTATAGATGGGATGTAGCTGTTGCATTTATATTTGTTTCAAAATACATATTGTTTGAAAATCACAGTAAAAGCTCTGAAAAATGGCAGACTATGCACATATTACTTTGATATAAATGCAATAAAGATGAACTAAACTGCCAAATGAGCTAAAAAGAAATACTTTAATCAATTTTTAATGTATCAAACAGAGGTAGTCCACATTATGGACTATCGACCTTCAAATCTTTTCAAATATTTTCTCTCATTTTAAATCTTTATCAGAGAGTTCTGTCTTAAAAAGCAACCACATGAATGTGTAAGTATAGTTCATAATTTTCATTTCTAAAATTTTAATTTTTGATTTAAATATAAACCATTTTAAAAGATTCAAGTTCAGCTGAGCGCAGTGGCTCACGTCTATAATCCCAGCACTTTGGGAGGCCAAGGCGGGTGGATCACGAGGTCAGGAGATCAAGACCATCCTGGCCAACATGGTGAAACCCCGTCTCTATTTAAAAAAAAAAAAAAAAAGATTCAAGTTCATTAAGTAACATACTACACTTCAACGGCTTACATGAATTAATTTTTTATTTTTTATTTTTATTTTTTTGAGGTTAGGTCTCATTCCGGCACCCAGGCTGAAGGGCAGTGATGCAATCACAGCTCACTGCAACTTCAATCTACTGGGCTCAGGCAATCCTCCCACCTCAGCACCCCACCATGCCCAGCTAATTTTTGCATAAAATAACTCTTTTTTTTTTTAAACGGAGTCCTACTCTATCACCCAGGCTGGAGTGCAGTGGTGCAATTTCGGCTCACTGCAACCTCCACCTCCCAAGTACCAGCACTTCTCCTGCCTCAGCCTCCCAAGTAGCTGGAATTACAGGTGCCTGCTACTATGCCCAGAGAGGGTTTCACCATGTTGGCCAGGCTGGTCTCAAACTCCAGATCTCAAGTGATCCACCTGCCTCAGCCTCCCAAAGTGCTGGGATTACAGGCATGAGCCACCACACCTGGCCTAAAATTATCCTTTTTTCTTTTTTTTTGAGACAGAGTTTCATTGTTGTTGCCCAGGCTGGAGTGCAATGGCACAATCTCAGCTCACTACAACCTCTACCTCCTGGGTTCAAGCAATTCTCCTGCCTCAGCCTCCAGCGTAGCTGGGATTACAGGCATGTGCCACCACACCCAGCTAATTAAAATTACTCTTAATAAAAGTTAATAATTTCCTATTTTGAGAGCTTTTACTCTATGCAATCATTTGATAAATAATCCATTCAAGTGAACTTTCGATTAAAGTCAATGTTATAAAACTATGATTTAAATATTTGCTTTGTCTACTTACTTCTGTGCTCCCTGAGACAACAGCTTTGTCCACGTTCACTAACAATGGTTCTTCCATCTGGCATACTCCTAGTGACCACTCCACACAACGGTGATGAGCCCAACAAGTGCCTAAAATGGGAAAAATGAAAAGGAGCAAATGAGCAAACATTAAAAATATTAAACTAATAAATAAAGGCGTAAGGCTGGGCGCAGCGGCTCACACCTGTAATCCCAGCACTTTGAAAGGCCGAGGAGGGTGGATCAAAAGGTCAGGAGTTCGAAACCAGCCTGACCAAGATGGTGAAACCCTGTCTGTACTAAAAATACAAAAATTAGCCGGGCATCATGGTGTTCGCCTGTAATCCCAGCTACTCAGGAGGCTGATGCAGAAGAATCACTTGAACCTAGGAGGCGAAGGTTGCAGTGAGCCGAGATCATGCCACCACACTCCAGCCTCAGTGACAAAGAGAGACTCTGTCTCGAAATATATATAAAAATAAAAATTAAAAAATAATTAACAAAGATATAAAACTCCAAAATCAACTCTAATATGTAAATATACAATGACATCCTGTATTTATGGTATCAGTAAAGTGGCCCTTCTAAAAATGTGGTCCAACCACTGAGAGCCAGCATCAATATCAATCTGAGAACTTCTTAGAAATACAGAATCTGGCTAGGCATAGTGGCTCATCCCTGTAATCCCAGCACTTTGGGAGGCCAAAGTAGACAAACTGCTTGAGACTGGGAATTTAAGACCAGCCTGGCTAACACAGCAAAACCCTGTCTCTACAAAAATACAAAAATTAGCCGGGCGTGGTGGCATTCAAGTGTAATCCCAGCTACTCAGTAGGCTGAGGCACAAGAATCACTTGAACCCAGGAAGCAGAAGTTACAATGAGCTGAGATCGCACCACTGCACTCCAACCTGGGCAACAGAGCAAGACTATCTCAAAATAAAAACCAAAAGAAATGCAGAATCTCAGAACACAACTGAGAGCTACTGAATCAAAAATTCTTTCAGTGGGGCCCAGCAATCTGTGTTCGGTTCTCTTTTTTGGTTTTGTTTTTAAGACAGGGTCTCACTTTGTCACCCAGGCTAAAGCTCAGTGGCATGAACACAGCTCAGTGCAGCCTTGATCTCCAGGGTTCAAGCGATCCTCTCACCTCAACCTTGCCAGACAGTTGGGACTACAAGCACATACTACCACACCCAGCTAATTTCTTCCTTTTTTTTTGTAGAGATGGGGTTTTGCCATGTTGCCCAGGCTGTTCTTGAACTCCTGAGTTCAAGCGATCCACCTACGTTAGCGTGCCAAAGTGCTGAGATTACAGCAGTGAGCCATTATACCCTGCCAGCAATCTGTGTTTTAACAAGCCATCTGGTTATTATGATGCACACAAAAGTTTCAGAATCACTGAATTACTGATTATTTCTTCAACAAACAAAATTAGTTTTTAGTCATTTTATTTAAACGTTATGTATGTATTTGGTATGTTTCTGGTATCTTTAAACAAGCAAGACTGAGTACTCTGTTGAGGGGATATACAAAGGGAGTGTATAGAGAAAAAACTAAAAATACACCTCTACTTCCCTCATAACACAGTGAGAGCACCTATCAATGATTATTAACAGTTCAGCCTTTAAATTATCCATCACATAACACTTGAACCACTATCAATCTGCAGTTCGACTACAGAATGAGATGTACTTAAAATCCCAATAGCACCATGAGTGCTAAGTTACAATACTATTATAATAAGATAATCTACATGGCTCAGATCTATTTTTTTTCATGCCCAAATAAAAGAGACCCAGAATGCCACATTCCCCAAGTTCTAACTTTAAAATATTCTCCTTTAAAATTTTCTCTCTTTTCTCAATTGTCAGAGCTCCACAGCACTGCTATCTACACAAGAATAAATGCAAGTATTTTAAAAAGCATCTAGTCTGGTGATGGTACTGTGCAGATTTTAAATAAATTACATAAACCTTATTAGACAATTTCTTTTACCTAATCAGGCATATTTAATAATGATTTTTATAGTATGATTTTAGTTATTTCTAGACAAAAGGTATTATTGAGGACATTAGCAATGCATTAAAATTAAAATGCTTCCAGAATTAACAGGCAGTTATTATTGAAAACAGGCCCATACCTGTAGAATCAAATAAGGCTTGGACATCAATGGCATCTGGAAGCCCAACCAGACTGAGTTCATCCCACAGTTTGCCAGCCTGATCATCTGATGCTGTCTGGGTGCTTACACTTACACAAGATACTATATTCTGCTGAGGAGATCGTTCTCTGAAAATAAAATAAAATAGCTGTGAAAGTGAAAACAAGCAGAAAATTGTTTCATTTTTAACTGTTTAAATGCAATGTATGGCCAAATCCATTTTAATTTATCAGGCATTAACTGTCATAAAACAACTTTTAGAATTCATGTTAGTATTATCCACAGTATAATATTAAACTGGGTTACCATATTATATCATATAAGTAACAACTAAGAAAAAGAGTCTCCAAACCCACAGCAAAGTATTAAAATTAAATTGTAAATTTCTTTTTCCATTCCATATATAATGTTTTTAAAACCAACTCCCATATTCTAGTCAGGAATTGTATTTAACACTTAAAATGAAATGAATCTCAGATCACAAGTGAGATCTACTGAATCAAAAAATCTTGCAGTGGGGCCCAGCAATCTGTGTTTCATTCTTTTTTTGGGGGGTTTTGTTTCTGAGACAGGGTGTCACTTTGTCACCCAGGCTTTACTTAAATGCTTTACAAAACAAAACTTGATCAAATAAGAAATGTTTAGTTTGCTGGATCTTGCCTGAGGACTACCACAACAGGGGTGGCAGTTAGCTTTGTAAAGAAAGGACATTTCCCAGGGAAAATAAAAACCCACTACAAAGTGTGAAAACAGAGGCAGGAGGAAAGGAATGTATGAGCTGTAGCTTTCTCATGTTCCTGTCAACAAATCTCAACAGCTGGTCTATGGCATGACATTGCAAGTACTCTCAATCAAGACTGTACATCACAATTTGGAATTAAAAAACAAAAGCAAAATCACTACCAAAGTCATGTAGAATAAGAAAGATAGTATAACAGCAAAAACTATAGTCTAAAAAAGTACACTGAATAAAGTAAACAACACATGGGAGATTTCAGCCTTTCAAGGTCTAACACTGTAGGTAATATTTAAGACCATTAAGTAAACAAAAATGGCTACTGTGTTTAATATTAAATATGGGGAATCAGATGACTACCACTAAAACTTTAGTCTTCTCCTGAAACCATAGTATTTAACCTGATCATAATTCTGGATTAAATCACTATTGAATATAGATCATAACTCACTGCACTTCTGTATGCTGGATATTTATCATGATTCCTATTAAGAGAAAATCAGCACAATGACCAGGGTACTAAACATTTTTATACCTGGAATCATTGAAAGAAAAAAAGTATTAACATATTTCAATAAGTACACTTAAATATCAAATCATATAAAAATAACCAGTAATATTTTTATGTTCAGCATTAGAAATGCATAGACTTTTTAAAAAAGGTTTAGCATGCTATGCTAACTTTAAATTCTCATTTTAATAAATGCCCACAGTAAAATGAGAACAAATTTTTTCCTATAAATATAATCTCTATTCCTACAAGTATGTTCTCCACTACAAATCATTATTTTATTGAGAGGAAAAAAAAAGATCAACAGTTCATCTATAACTACTAAGTATTGTTTTAACATATTGTTTCGCACTAGTATTTGATGAGGGAAAGGGGTGTAAAAAACCAACAGAATGACTGACTTATCTATTACTAATCAGGTCCAAACCAGCAGCTTAATCAAATTCAACCTTCAAGATTTCAGACTGGTTTGTATGTATATACCATATCAGTAAGATATCAATGTCAACACTAAGGATGACAGCAGCCCAGCTTAGAAACAGCCATCAAGAGGAATCAGCTGAAATGCATAGCCCACAAAATTCTAAGTTACAAAACAGGAAGAAAGAGTAAAAAAATACTTGATTTTTTCATATAGTGAAAATGAGGGGAAAGCCATTTTCAAAACCTCCTCTGTAAAATTGTTTTTAAAATTAACTAGCTATTTAAACTTCATTAGTAACATATATTTTGTAAATATTTGAAATCATTACCAAGCTAAATTAATTGCCTACCCTTAAATAATGCCAAAAAAATTTTTTTTTTTTTTTCTGTGAGACAGAGTCTTGCTCTGTCACCCAGGCTGGATAGCAGTGGTGCCATCTTGGCTCACTACAACCTCTGCCTCCCAGGTTCAGGAGATTCTCCTGCCTCAGCCTCCCAAGTAGCTGGGACTACAGGCTCGTGCCACCACATCCGGCTAATATTTGTATTTTTAGCAGAGACAGAGTCACCGTGTTGGCCAGGATGGTCTGGATCTCCTGACCTTGTGATCCGCCCACCCTGGCCTCCCAAAGTGCTGGGATTACAGGTATGAGCCACAGCACCCGGCCAATGATGCCAAATTTTTAAGTGTAGGTCATTAACTAGCATGTTATCATTACTTATTAAGTTGGTAAGCACCAAGTATATACAAAGCCTTTCATTTAACAAAGGCTATTTTTATATAATTATCCGAGCTCATAAGAATTTTCACTAAAAATTAATTTCACTTTCCTCTTTGATATGTAGTATCACTGTCGCCCAGGCTGGAGTGCAGAGGCACTATCTCAGCTCACTGCAACCTCCGCCTCCCAGGTTCAAGCATTTTTTCTGCCTCAGCCTCCCAAATAGCTGGGACTACAGGCATGCACCATCACGCCTGGCTGATTTTTCTACTTTTGAGTACAGATGAGGTTTCACCATATTTTTCAGGCTGGTCTCAAACTCCTGACCTCGTGATTCACCCACCTTGGCCTCCCAAAGTACTGGGACTACAGGTGTGAGCCAAAAGGCCAGGCAATTTCACTTTTAAAACAAGGAAATGAAGTCCAAGTCTATTTCTCAGGACAGGATTTTATATAATTGCCATTATTTAAGGCAGAACATGAGGATATAACATACAGCCTGATTCAGTCCATTAAATTTGCTAATACTAATAGACATTTTAAGTTTGCTGGCTTTTTGATTATTTTATTAAGATGTGTGTACTCAACTGATAACTAAAGATAAGGCCTTGCATATGATCTAGCTACGGCCTCCCAAACATCACAACTCTCCTAATACGGTACTTCTAAGCTTCCTTAAACTGTTTCACCTTAAATTCTTTTAAAACATTCTCCCTCTTGTTATTGTTTCATTTTCTACTTCAGGTTTTCAAGGCATTGGCAGCAGTTCAAAACAAGGAGCCAATCAAACAAGTACAACATGAAAATGCTTTAGTACTTAAATTTGGATATAAGCCAGATAAGCACTTGGGTGATTACATCATCACCCTCAAGAGGCAGAGTCTGTTAGCTTTGCAAGCCAAAATAATTTTTATACTTTCTCATCAATTACAGAAACTTCTACTCCCTTAACCAGCACAGCCAAGTCTACATATTAATATGGTCTTTAAACACAATTGCACAAAATATTTTGAAATATATTAGACAAGAGTTTTAGGTAAGTACAATGCATCTGTGAATACAGACATACATATATAATCACAAAAAATTCCTTAAGAAAGAAAAAAGCATCTTCTGGGAAGGAGAGAAGAACGGAGGGAGAGAGGGAGGGAACAAGGGGGAAGGAGGGAAGGAGGGAAAAATGAGGAGGACAGTCCAACATTTTCTGAAGCACATACACACACACACACACACACACACACACACACACACACACACACACATATTTAATTAATTAATTAAATGATTGACTGGATCAATGAATGGATGACAAAAAAGACAAGAGTAGTGAAAAATCAATTCTGAATTTGCTATTGCATTACGTTATATTCTTACAATTAAAAGCTTACTTAGAAAAACAAAAGAAGGACTTCATTGATCTGTTTTATTAGTATCTTCTTTCCATTTATAAATTCCAAGAAATCCCTCCCTCTCAGCTTGGGTTATGTTCTTTGACGTTTTCTTCCAAAAGTTTGGTTTTCTGATCACACTGATTTTAATATACAATTAAGATAAACTTTTTAAAAAAATAACATTTTGTGAAAAGGACAGTTTGTTGGATTAATTGAGTTAACTGTGAGTCACAGAGTATCCCATAAATGTGGAAAACAGGAGAAACTGTTCAACAAGAACAACCCCATTTGAAAATTTATAAACATTATAATGAAAATAAATGATACACAGTCTTAATCTATTCCAACAATTTAAATTCAAAACTGCTTACTTTCTCTGTCCTCTTTGTTTTCGTGGTGCTGAGTTTTGCATTTTCTCATAGGTTCCATTGCTGTTGTCATCAATGTCCTTCTTGTTAGAAGGTTGGTTTCTCCATGGCAAGATAAATCCAGGCGTTACTCTGAATTGTTTTAAGTCTCCTTGTCCTAAGGAACTTTTTTCCCCACAGTAACAAAAAGCGCAGAGCTGTTCACTAGTAAAAATGAAAGGTAAGTCAGAGAAGGAGACAAGTAGCTTTATTCAACTACTTTAAGTGACAACTATAGATACTTGTGCTTTTTAACCATATCTAAAGTGCAAGCTAAGCTTTTCAATCTATTTTCTACAATGCATTCAGTGATTACCCATAAGAACAATTTAGTTTAATAATTATTATACATTTGGAATTCTACTTTTCTATAGCATTTTTTAAAGTAGTACACATATCAAATCCAAAAAATTCTAGTTGGTATTTAGAAAAGTTATTTCCTTTAATATTTGACGAGAAAAAAAATCCAAGTAAGAAAATTAAGGATGGGGGCCAGGTGCAGTGGCTCATGCCTATAATCCCAGCACTTCAGAAGGCTGAGGCGGGAGGATCTCTTAAGGCCAAAAGTTCAAGACCAGCCTGTCCAACATGGCGAAACCCCGTCTCTACTAAAAATACAAAAATTAGCTGTGTGTGGTGGCACACACCTGTAATCTCAGCTACTCGGGTGGCTGAGGCACCTTGCTTACACCCAGGAGGCAAAGGTTGCAGTAAGTTGAGATCAAACCATTGTACTCCAGCCTGGGTAACAGAGCAAGACTCTGTCGCAGGAAAAAAAAAATGCAAGCTAAAAATAGGAAAGAATGTAGAGTTTAGTAGCCACCCAACTGCATGACAGCTCTGTAAAACATATGGTGACAGTTTTATTTAACCACTTGATGAAACGTCCATTATGCATGATATATATACCACACACATGCATACACACACAGAGATATAAAAATATAAACTTAAACAGTGTCTGGGTTAAGTGGTAGTAGATTTGGGGGGAAGCAAAAGAGCTGAATAGGAGGGAGGAAAAGGATGATTAATAGCAAAGGGTATTTTTAGGGCAGTGAAACCATTTTATATCATACTATAATGGCAGATACTGAGCCCTAATGTAAACTATGGACTGTAGTTAAAAACTGCCGGGCACGATGGCTCATGCATGTAATCCCAGCACTGTGGGAAGCCGAGGCGGGCAGATCGCCTGAGGTCAGGAGTTGAAGACCAGCATGACCAACATGGAAGAAACCTCCATCTCTACTAATAATACAAAATTAGCCTGGCATCGTTGTGGGCTCCTGTAATCCCAGCTACCAGTGAGGCTGAGGCAGGAGAATCGCTTGAACCCAGGAGATGGAGGTCGCAGTGAGTCGAGATAGCGCCACCGCAGTCCAGCCTAGGCAACAAGAGCGAAACTTTGCCTCTAAAAAAATAAATAGATAAATAATCCATATTGGTTTTAACACAGCAGACAATACTAATCATAAGGGAAACTGTTATGGGTGGAGGTGGGAGAATGAGCTTAATTTCTGTGTAAACCTAAAACTGCTCTTCTAAGTCTATTAATTAAAAAAAGAGGTAACATTAAAAAATTTAAAAACAATACACATATATGGATTATACACTTTTAAGAGAGCTTAGAAGGAATGAAATTAGAAAGACCACTTCCTCTTGGTTATATTTACCCTTCACAAGATATTTACTGCTGCTATACCCTAATCCTTCTTCTCAGGCATTAAAGTTACCTCTACTGTATTTATCCCATGATCTTACATGTCTTTCATTACCAAGTGACAGAACTAATCTATAGTCTTTGAAGGTGACTTTTAAAATTTTTTCTTTAAATATGGAACGCTTCACGAATTTGCGTGTCATCCTTGTGCAGGGGCCATGCTCATCTTCTCTGTATCGTTCCAATTTTAGTATATGTGCTGCCGAAGTGAACACAAGGCGACTTTTTAAAACTTAGGTTTAGCTCATATTGGACTCTCAACTAATTACTTTTTATGAAAATTAGCTTTTGCTTTTCTAATAAATTACCTATTTCAAGTTCATGATAAACTGTGTTGTCAGCTAGTACTGAGATACACACATACACACAAATTAAACGTAGTCTTATTTCAGAAAAATCAAGTCACACTGAAAAAGAAAATTTCTTTTTGCCAAAAAGAGACCACCACCATATGCTTTGCCAGTATCTTAATATACTCTTATTTATAATTTTCTCTGAGCTATTAAGCTTGCATTTATTTCAACATATCCCATTTCTGGTTTGTTTCTTCCCCTAGAAACACTACCCACGAAAGGCAACAATCATATGGACATTAGCCTTATCAACAACATTGATCATAACAGCACTGATCAAAAAATGGATCAATATTTTAAAGATATTGCATAAAAATACCCTAGCCTTCAATTTTATATTCAAAACTATTGCTGAAATGTGAAGATAGAGGAAAATTATTCTCTGGATTAGAAGACCTCAGAAATTTTGCCACACAACAGATCCACAATGAAAATACTTCTAGAGAAGTACTTCAATTATTAAAAAGTCAGGAAAGGTTGTATGAAATAAGAAAGGTCAAGCACCTCAGAGTAATTTATTGTTGACTTTTTAAATAAGAGGTCAAGGGAAATTTCTGGCTTTTGGTCTGGCTGTAGAAAACTGCAAACAGCATCGTGCCCAATCACACAGTATAACTCAATCAGAGAATCCTTAAATATACTTTCCTGAAACCCATCGGAGGGCAGAAATCACAGGACAAGCAACTCACTCACAATCAAATGAAAGACACTGCCACAAAAAAATGAGACAACAGTACCTCTGAGGAAGAGGTCACTGAGTATCACACAAGCAGGATAAGAATTGAGTAAAAAAATTTTAACAAATTGCTGGAAGCCAAGTGTGAGACACAATGAGAATATGTTAACACCTGTGACCACAGACACAAGAGGAATTCTAACCCACACACAGGCTCCTCTCCATGCACCTCATTAGGTGTTCATGCACAACCAATGAAAAAAACATACATACAGCAACTCAGCTAGGAGCAGTGAATCACACTGTAACCCCCAGGGCTTTGGGAGGTCAAGGCAGAAGGATTGCTTGAACTCAGGATTTTGAGACCAGCCTGGTCAATATAGTGAGATCCTGTCTGTATTTTAAAAAGGAAAAGAGGCTGGGTATGGTGGCTCACACCTGTAATCCCAGCACTTTGGGATGCCGAGGCGGGCAGATCACGAGGTCAGGAATTCGAGACCAGCCTGGCCAACATGGTAAAACCCAGTCTCTAATAAAAATACTAAAATTAGCCAGGCGTGGTGGTGGGCATCTGTAATCCAAGCTACTTGGGAGACTGAGGCAGGAGAATTACTTAAACCCAGGAGGCGGAGGTTGCAGTGAACCAAGATCGTGCCACTGCACTCCAGCCCAGGCAACAGAGTGAGAGTCCGTCTCAAAAATAATAAATAAACAAACAAATAAATACCATGTATACAGCAGCTGAAAAACATTTTTTAAAATGGCAAAATATTAGTAGCCAATTACAATAATGTAAACAAAAATCAACAATTAAAAGGCAAAAATCACAAGACCACTTTTGAGGTTAAATTAAAATTAGGTACAGACCAGGCACAGTGGCTCACACCTGCAATCCTAGCACTTTGGCAGGCCAAGGCGGGCGGATCATGGATCACCATGATCTCCTAGTCAAGACCATCCTGGCCAACATGGTGAAACCCTGTCTCTACTAAAAATATAAAAATTAGCCAGCCATGGTGGTGTGGCCTATAGTCCCAGCTACTCGGGAGGCTGAGGCAGGAGAACCGCTTTAACCCGGCAGGCAGAGGTTGCAGTGAGCTGGTATCACACTACTGCACTCCAGCCTGGCAACAGAGACAGACTCCCTCTCAAAAAAAAAAAAAAAAAAAAAATTAGGTGCAAAAAATGTTGGAAGTATAAAGACAAAGAACACATAAAACAAGGACAAAAATGTTGATGGGAAAGGAGGTAAAAAGATACCAGGCAAACATAAACCAAAACAAAGTCTGAGTGGCGATAATTTTATCAGACAAAATGAAAGTCAGCTCAAAAAGAAAACAGCATTAGAGATGAAAAAGATGTTATACACTAATAAAATTGATCAATAGTAGTATAACAGATATCCATTATAACCACATACTCAGACCAATAGGCCTCCAAATGAATCTCTAATATGAAAGAGATGATTAATCATCTCCAAACTGAAAATCCAAAATATGCAATGCTCCAAAATGAAAAACTTTTTTTTTTTGACACAAGTCTCACCCTGTTGCCCGGGCTGGAGTGCAATGGTGGGATCTCGGCTCACTGCAACCTCCGCCTCCCAGGTTCACGCGATTTTCCTGCCTCAGCCTCCCAAGTAACTGGGATTACAGGTGCACACTACCATACCTGGCTAATTTTTTGCATTTTTAGTAGAGACAGGGTTTCACTACGTTGGCCAGGACTGGTCTCAAACTCCTGATCTTGTGATCCGCCCACCTCAGCCTCCCAAAGTGCTGGGATTACAGGCGTGAGCCACCGCACTCGGCCAATTCAAAACTTTTTAAGCACCAACATGACACTACAAGTGGAAAATTTCACACCTAAGTACTTAATATAAACTTTGTTTCAAGCATAAAATTACTTAAATATTCTATAAAATTACATTCAGGCTATGTGTATAAGGTACATACGAAACATAAATGAATTTCATGTGTATACATGTCTCCCATCCCCAAAATATTCCAAAATCCAAAACACATCTGCTCCCAAGCATTTTGTTTTTGTTTTTGAGATAGAGTCTCGCTCTGTCATCCAGGTTGAAGTGCAGTGGCACAGTCTCAGCTCACTGTAACCTCCACCTCCCTGATTCAAGTGATTATCCTGCCTCAGCCTCCCAAGTAACTGGGACTAGAGGCACACGCCACCACTCCTGGCTAATTTTTGTATTTTTAGTAGAGACAGGGTTTCACCATGTTGGCCA
This sequence comes from Cacajao melanocephalus, assembly GCA_963573385.1. Taxonomy (NCBI): domain Eukaryota; kingdom Metazoa; phylum Chordata; class Mammalia; order Primates; family Pitheciidae; genus Cacajao; species Cacajao melanocephalus. The sequence continues at coordinate 40,490 of CAUYLG010015861.1, forward strand.
GACTGGTCTCAAACTCATGGCCTCAGGTGATTCACCTGCCTTGGCCTCATAAAGTGCTGGAATTACAGGCATCAGCCGCCGCACCCAGCCTGTCCCAAATATTTTGTGTAAGGGATACTCAACCTGTACTAACAAAACTAGAAGGCTAAAAAAAAAATAAATCAACAACAGTGGAAGATTTTAATTACTTTCTCAGAAAATACTATATCAAACGGATAAAAATTAAGTAGATATTGGCCAGGCGCAGTGGCTCTCGCCTATAACCCCAGCACTTTGGGAGGCCGAGGTGGGCAGATCATTAGGTCAGGAGTTTGAGACCAGCCTAGCCAATATGGTGAAACTCCATCTCTACTAAAAATACAAAAATTAGCCGGACCTGATGGCACATGCCTGTAGTCCCAGCTACTCGGGAAGCTGAGCCAGAAGAATCACTTTAACCTGGAAGGCAGAGGTTGCACTGGACTCTAGCCTGGGAGACAGAGTGAGACTCCGTCTCAAAAAAAAAAAAAAAAAAAAAAAAAAAATTTAAGTAGATATTGAACATCTTTATTGTTATTTATCTGAGTGTAATAAATTAGTTTGAGATACTATATTCAGCTGTATCTACAACCAATGATTTACATTCTTTTCAAGTATATTAAAATATTCCAAGAGTAGATTACATCGTAGGCCATAAAACAGTATATGATACATTGCAAGCGACCAATATCATACAGGCCATATTCTCTGACAACAATGAAGTAAAACTAAAAATGTACAATAAGTGGATAACTTAAAATTTTCTGGCCGGGTGCAGTGGCTCACGCCTATAATCCCAGCACTTTGGGATGCCAAGGAGGGTGGATCACGAGCTCAGGAGTTTGAGACCAGCCTGGCCAACATGATGAAACCCCATCTCTACTAAAAATACAAAAATTAGCTGGGCGTGGGGGTACACTCCTGTAACCCCAGCTACTGGGGAGGCTGAGGCAGGATAATTGCTTGAACCTGGGAGGTAGAGGTTGCAGTGAGCCGAGACCACGCCACTGCACTCTACTCTGGACAACAGAGCAAGATTTCATCTAAAAAAAAAAAAAAGACATCTGGACAGGCACAGCGGTTCACACTTGTAATCCCAGCACTTGGGAGGCTGAGGAAGACAGATTGCTTGAGCCCAGGAATTCAACTAGCCTGGGCAACATGGCCCGTCTCAACTGAAAATACAAAAATAAGCCAGGGGTGTTAGCAAGCACCTGTAGTCCCAGGTAATCAGGGGGCTGGGGTGGCTGGACGTCTTGAGCCCAGGGGCAGAGGCTGCAGCGAGTCAAGATCACACCATTGCACTCCAGCGTGTGCTACAGACACTCTGGCTCAAAAAAACAGTAACAACAAGACACATGGACCAATGAAACAGGAAGGAACTCACACATTTACACTCAGTTGATTTATAACAAAGATGCCAAAAAATCACAATGAGTAAAGAACTGTCTCTTCAACAAATGGCGATGAAAAAACTGTATATCCATATATGTAAGAATAAAATCACACCCTTGTCTCACATAGCACACAAAAATCAATTTAATATAGATTAAAGTCTTATGTTTAAGATGTCAAACTATAAAACTACTGGAAAAAAACACAGGGAGAAAGTTCCATGTAGGCAGTAACTTTTTGGATATGACCATAAAAGCACACGCAACAAAAGCAATAATAGACAAACGGGATAGCTATACTACAAAGCTCTGTACAGCAAAGGAAACAATTAACAAAGTAAAGAGACAACCCACAGAATGGGAGAAAATATTTATGGAACCCAACTCAATAGCAAGAAAACAACTGATTAAAAACTGGGCAAAGGACCTGAACATGCATTTCTCAAAAGAACACATACAAATGGCCAACAGGTACATGAGAAAATGCTCAGCATCACCAATCATTAGGGAAATGCAAATTGAAACCATAATCATATATTACCTAACACCTGTTCAAATGGCTATTATCAAAAATATCAAGAAAAATATTGCCAAGGATACAGAAAAAAATGGAAGTTCTGTACATTGTTGGGGGGTGTCAATTAGCCATTATGGAAAACAGTAAAGAGGTTTCTCAAAAAACTAAAAATGGAATTATCATATAATCCAATAATCACACTTCTGGGTATATATCCAAAGGAACCGAAATCAATGTCAAAAGGATATCTGCATGCCCATGCATACTACAGCATTCCTCACAACAGCCAGATATGGAATCAACCTAAGCATTCATCAATAGATGAATGGATACAGAAAATACGGTGTTTATATAAACAACGGAATACTATTCAGCCTTGAAAAGCAGCAAGATGGGGAGTGGTGGCTCATGCCTATAATCCCCTTACTTCAGGAGGTCAAGGCTAGAGGGCTGCTTGAGCCCAGATATTCAAAACCAGCCTGGACAACATAATAAGACTATGTTGTCATCTCTTCAAAAAATTTAAAAAATGAGCCCGGTGTGGTGAGCGCACACCTGTAGTCCCAGTTACGTGAAGGCTACGGTGGGAGGATTGCTTGGGCCCAGGAAGTTGAGACTGCAGGGAGTTGTGATCACAGCACTGTACTGCAGCCTGGGCAACAGAGTGACACCCTGTCCAAAATGAAAAAAAACAAAGAGACGGGGGAGGGGAGAAGGGAAGAAGGGGAGAAGGATAGAGGGAAGAGGGGAAGAGGGGAGAGGGGAGAGGGCAGGAGGGGAGAGGGGAGAGAGGAGAGGGAAGAGCAAGAGAAGGGGAGAGTGGGAGAAGGAGAGAGGGGAGAGCAGGAGGGCGGGAGGGGAGAGGGGACAGGGAGAGGAGAGAAGGGACAGGGGAGAGGGGACAGGGGAGAGCGGGAGGGGGGAGGGCGGGTGGAACCTGCCTTTTACAACAACTCAGATGAGTCTAGAGGACATTATGCTAACTGAAATATGCCAGGTACAGAAAGACAAATACTGCATGATCTCACTTATTATGTAGAATCTAAAAAAGTTGAACTAACAGAAGCGGTAGTAGAGTAATGGTAAACAGACATTCAGAGAAAATAAAGCCAGAAGACGGAAATAGTAAGTTGTTAGTTAAAGGATACGAAGGTTGAGATAGGAGGAATACGTTTTGAGATATACTGCATAGCAGGGTGACTTATATTTTAAAATAACTATCAGTTTGGTGTAAAAGTGACTGCAGTTCTGCCATTAAAAGTAATGGCAAAAACTGCAATCACTTTAGCACCAACCTAAGAGTAAATTTCAAATGCCTCACCATAACAAATGAGAGGTAATCAAGGTAATGGATATGTTACTTGACTTGATTCAATCATTCCACGTTCCATTCATGAATTGAAACATCATACTGTACTCATAAGTGTACAATTAGGATTTGCCAATAATATTTAAAAAACAATAAATGTATCATTAATCATTTTAGATGAAATTTGTAAGTTCTGAGAAAAATATGAGAAAACTGGTACAAGATGAAACAGCTAAACAGAAAAAAATATGGAAGTCGGGAGCAAATTTATAGAATACATATTCAAAGAAAAAAAATTTTTGAATTGAACTGGTAGTGACTTCACTTTCTAAAAGAAACCCCACAGACCTAAGTAATTATATGACAGTTACTTCAAACTTTCATGGAGTCAATTCCTATCTTAAACTAGTTGTTCCAGAAAATATAAGAAAACTGAAAGATGCCTCACCCACATAAGACTGGTGTAATTTTGTCTCCAAAACTAGGACATTACAGTAAAAATTACAAAAACTCATAGATTATGAATATAAACAAAACATTAGCTAACTAAAATCCAACAGCATGTTTAAAAATATGTCATAATCAAGTAATGTTTATTACAAGTAATCAAGTAAAGCTTACTGCCTTCTACAGAAGTAGCCTTTTCCTATTGAATCGTTTTGTTTCATTTTTAAACACATATGGACGTAAGTTCTTTGTCAGTTATATGCTTTAGAAAAATTTTTCCCTTTTCTGTCATTTATCTTTTTACTCTCATTTTTGTATTTTTTTATGCAAAGTCTTAAGTATAGTGGCATTCATCCATCTTTTTTTTTTTTTTTTTTTTTTTTAAAGACAAAGTTTCGCTCTTGTTGCCCAGGCTGGAGTGCAATGGCGCGATCTTGGCTTGCTACAACCCCCCGCCTGGCAGATTCAAGTGATTCTCCTGCCTCAGCCTCCCAAGTAGCTGGGATTACAGACATGCGCCACCATGGCCAGTTAATTTTGTATTTTTAGTAGAGATGAGGTTTCTCCACATTGGTCAGGCTAGTCTCAAACTCCCGACCTCAGGTGATCCGTCTGCCTTGGCCTCCCCAAAGTGCTGGGATTACAGGCATGAGGTTTTTTTTGTTTTTGTTTTCGTTTTGAGATGCAGTCTCTCTTGTCACCCAGGCTGGAGTGCAGTGCCAGGATCATGGCTTACTGCAGCCTCAATCTCCTGGGCTCAAGTGATATTCCCACCTCAGCCTCCCAAGTAGCACCACCACGCCTCACTAATTCTTGTATTTTTTGTAGAGACTGGGTTTTGTCATGTTCAAGACAGGCTGGTCTCAAACTCCTGGGCTCAAGTAATCCTCCTGCCTCATCCTCCTAAAGTGCTAGGATTATAGGCATGAGCCACTGTGCCTGGCCAATCAATCCTTTTCTATAATTAGTGCTTTCCATTTGTCTTTTAAAAGTCTTTCCTTACCCCCAAAGCAATGAAGAAATCCCTCTGCATTAACTTCTTTTATTAACTTGCTTCTCACATGCAAGTCTATAAATTAACTGGAGTTGAGGTGAATAAATTAGGTCTACTTTTTTTTTAAGTGTATCTAATTGTTCAGCACAATTGTTGAAAGAGACATCCTTAAATTTGTGATGCCCCTTTGTTATAAATAACCTGTTCACATTACTCATGTATCTGTATCTGGGTTCCCTGTTCTGTTCCACTGGCCTATCTATTTCTGTGGATAATACAGCACTGACTTAATTTATTACCATGTTATGAAAAGTCTCTATCAAATAAAGCAATCCTTCCCTCTTCTACATGGGCCCTTTGGCTTACCCTGTCTTTTGCATATTCATATAAATGTATAAAATCAGCTTGTGATATTTACTGTAGAAATGTTTATTAGAATCTTCTTGAACCTACAGATCAATTTAAAGAATATCTTTAAAATACTAAATCCCCTAAAATGTGAATATTATATTTCTACTATGTCTTTGTTCCTTAAAATATCTTTCCAAAAAGTTTAGTAATTTTCTCTATAAAAGTTCTACATTTTTGCACATAATCCTAGTCACATTATTTTATATTATTGGAAAATAATATTCTAAAAAATACCGGCCGGGCATGGTGGCTCATGCCTGTAATCCCAGCACTTTGGGAGGCCAAGGTGGGTGGATCATGAGATCAGGAGATCAAGACCATCTTGGCCAACATGATGAAACTCTGTCTAAAAAAAAAAAAAAAAAAATACAAAAATTAGCTGGACATGGTGGTGTGTGCCTGTAATCTCAGCTAATTGGCAGGCTGAGGCAGGAGAATCACTTGAACCAGGGAGTCAGGGGTTGCAGTGAGCCGAGATCCTGCCACTGCACTCCAGCCTGGTGACAAAGAGAGACTCTGCCTCAAAACAAAACCAAAAACAAACAAACAAAAAAAACACCATTTAACTCTGTTCCTGACATATATAAATAGATATGATTTTTGCCCTTTGATTTTGTATCTAGCAATATTGCTAAAATCCTATTAATTATAATAGGGTGATTATAGATTCATTTAGAACATTTTATATACTGTACCGTTAAAATTCATTATATTCAATCTGTTCATCCTATTTTACGGAAACTGTTGGACAGATTGATAAAGATGAATAAATAAAGGTCAAAAAGTTGCAGAACTTGGAATAAACACCAGGTGTATATTTACAGTATGCGGCTTTCTCACAGTGTACATGAAAATAACAGTGGTAGTGGGTGCTATAGCCCAGGATAAATAAATAACAATGGCATTGCTTATTAATCTACCTCAAGTTTACTTTTCCATGTGGTATGGAGCATCAATCTACCTATATTTTTTAAATAGATAGCCAATTACTGAGTGACCTATTCTTTTCCACTGATAGGCCATGATTATTGCAAATGAAATTATCATATATTCATAAGTAGCTTTTAACTTTCATTCTTTGCAGACGTATTAGGTGAAGACTAACAGTGACAGTGTGCCACTCACAGGGGACAAAAAGATAAGTCAGTTAGGCATACTCTGTCCTTAAGATCTGCAGAAGAATCAAGCAAGGAGGTTAAGAACTACAATGGGTTCCCGAAATAGGCCTAGAGGATAGACGCACAGAATACGCTGAGATGGCTCTCAGACGCTTACTCTAAACTAGCAAATATTCTGCAATCTGTATCTCTCAATTCCACATATGCATTACCATTTCTAATATCTATAGAAAACATAGTAAAAAGTGAAGTTTATGGTGGTATCAAACTACAAAAATTTAAGCAAAACTTTAAATTCTTCTCAATCAACTAGATTTCATTAGTCATTAAAATATATATAGACACAAATACACAGCACCTAATCTCTGTCAGGGACTATTTGGTGCGGGAGACAGAGCACTGAACAAAACCGGCAAACAAAGTGCCTGCGTTCAGAGTTCACATGACAGTCAAATGAACTGTTAGAAAATAATAACTGCCCCAAAGAAAAATAAAGCAGGTTACTGTGTAAAATATGGTGGGAGCTGCTGCTTTATTTCTTCTCCATCCTACTCCTTTATTTTGAAAATGTTCAAACCTCCCAAAAAATACTGGAGGAGGAGGAGGAGGAAAGAACTACAGTATAATAAACACCAGTGTATTCTTTACCTTGATTCACACTGCATGTTCTTTTTCCTGAGCTTACTGAGACTAAGCTACATGTGACCCTTCAGACGAGACTAGTATTATCAGTAAGGTGGCCTCTCTGGGAGGAAGTCAGGAGACCAGCAGAGCAGGCACCGAAGTTCTAAGACAGAAACCACATCAGCACATGTAAGACAGTAGGCCAGTGTGGTGAGAGCACAATGAGTGACGAACAACATGAGAGAGGCAGTCACGACCAGATCACACCTCGTAGGCATGGTAAGTACTTAAAATTATGAATATAATTTAAGTATTTAATTTAAATATAATAGTCAAGAAAGAGAGTGGAAATCTGATTATCATTATTACGATAATTTTTGCAACTGTACTATAAACAAATTGGACTAGGGAAAGGTAAGGAGAAACAGAAAGACTACTACAATTTCCAAAGGCCAACAGTGACTTCAAAATGGCAGGCAAGTAACAAGCTGTTTGGGTCATCAGGTTGGGCCGTACGGTATGAGAAAGGACAGAGATCAAGGAGTAACTCCAAAGCTTCTGGACTAAACAACTGACTGGAATGCTGGCATTACTTATTGAAACGAGGAAATCTCAGGAATAAGCAAATTCTGGGCAGAGGTGGAGGCAGAATCAAGTGTGGTATTGGACACGATAAGGGTGAGGTGCCTAGTATACTTCCAAATGGAGATGTCAAGCAGACAGCTGGTCATAAAAGTCTGGAGTTCAGGTACAGAAGAACAATGGAAGTGAACAGGTGTGACTCTTAAAGACACAAATAGAGGTTACAGCTATCAGAATGAATGAGTTTTCTTTCCCAGGGAGTGAACAGAGACAAAAAAGTAGACAAGATATCTGAGGACTTATCCTTAAGGATTCCAAAATCATAATATGTAGAGTCTCCACAGCAACTTGTAAAACATACAATGAGGGGTGATGTCCCAAAAGTAAAGAAAGAAAATGCTTCAAGAAGATGAGAGAAGCCAGGTGCAATGGTTCATGCTTGTAATTTCACAACCTAGGGAGGCCGAGGCAGGAGGATTGCTTGAACCCAGGAGTTCCAGACCATCCTGGACAACATAAAGAGACCCAATTTCTACAAAAAAACTCAAAAATTAGCCAAGTATAGTGGCACACATCTGTATTACCAGCTACTTAGGAGGCTGTGGTGGGAGGATCACCTAAGCCTCAGAGGTTGAGGCTGCAGTGAGCTGTGATCGCATCACTGCACTTCAGTCTGGTTTAACAGAGTAAGACCCTGCCTCAAAAAGAAATAAATAAAGGAATGGAAGAAAAGGGAAGAGGGAAAGGTGGAGGGAAATGAAGAAAGGAGGGAGGAGGGATGGAGGGAAAGGAGAGAAAAGGGATGGAACGGAAGGAGGGAGGAATGACAGAAGGGAGAAAGAAAAGGAAGGTAGGGAGGGAGGGAGGAAGGGAGGGAAGGCAGGAAAGGAGGGAGGGAGAAGAGAGTACTCAACTGACAGATAATTTCATTATTTTATTCATGTCTTTCAAATAAGGTCTAAAAACTCTTAAAATTTCAAAGCTGAATTATACAATGATAGGTTACAGGCCCAGTGTAGTGGCTCATGCCTGTAATCCCAGCACTTTGGGAGGTCAAGGTGGGAGAATCACTTGAGCCCAAGTATAAGACCAGCCTGAGCAATACAGTAGAGTTTTTACTTAAAAAAAGGGAGTGGGGGGTGGAGGGAGAAAAAAGAAAAAAAAAAGATAGGTTATAATGTCCTGTGTTTCTTTAATTAATGAACAGGGAGAAGGTAAGGAACAAAAGTATAAACTTAAGTTTATAGGTAAGTATCAAAAATTATTCCTCATGCTAAATGCTCCCATTTTTGTCTTCTGCCAGAAACAGCACATTGGCAATATTCTGTACTGGCCTGAGACAACTAGAGTAAAGGCCTAGTGTACTGCCCTGTTCTACAATTGCCTAAGCCCACAGAAGTACCCATCCCAATTACACACAGAGGTATCAGCTTCAAATTTAGCTACTAAATCATTAAATTCCACCCAGATTTTCATCCTAAACTCATATTCCATGAATTTTCTCTACAGTCAATTCACTGCTTTTTTCTTCCCACTAATATCCAATCCAGCTGCATTCATTCTCTAACCTGATTTTGGCTTCTACACCAACAGAGACCAGGGAGTTTGCCGATTCCTCAGACACAGATCGCTGAAGAGTTGGGATTAGCTGTTTGCTGTTATCCACTTCTGCTTCAGCATCCTCTTCTGCAGATTGTTCTTTGATTTCTGCTTAACAGTAAACAAGAGAATACAAAGAGTCATTTTTGTATTTATATTAATCACTGGTGAATTCATCTATAAAGCACAAGTCGTAATGTAAATAGAAACAACAAATGACAATACTTCACTAATATAAGTTTATGCACATAACTAGTGCCATTGTGCATCTTTATTCCCTACTGCAAAATAATTATCAAAATAATGTGAAACATGGTATATTTTTTCTTGTGCCCAAATTATAGCTGACTCTGAGAAGTTTCATCCTAGTAATAACTGTTAAGAATCTTAGCCAGGTATGGTGGCTCATGCATGTAAACTCAGCATTTTGAGAGGCCAAGGCAGGCAAATCCCTTGAGCTCAGGAGTTTGAGACCAGCCTGGGCAACATGGTGACATCTTGTCTCAACAAGAAATATAAAAATTAGCCAGGCATGGTGGTGAGTGCCTATAGTCTCAGCTACTCGGGAGGCTGAGAAGGAAGGATATGCCTTGAACCCGGGAGGCGGAGGCTGCAGTGAGCTGGGATCGGTGCACTCAGGCCTGGTGACAAAGCCAGACCCTGTCTCAAAAAAAAAAAAAAGTCTTATTTTTGGTCAGGTGTGGTAGCTCACACAGGTAATCCCAGCACCTTGGGAGGCTGAGGCAGGTGTATTGCCAGTAGTTCAAGACAGCCTGGGCAACACGGTAACATCCTATCGCTACAAAAACACTAGCCAAGCATTATGGCACACGTGTAGTCAAAGGTATTCAGGAGGCTGAGGTGGGAGAATCAATCAGTTCCCTGCAGTAGAGGCTACAGTGAGCTGTGATCATACCACTGCACTCCACCCTGGGTGACACATCCGGATACTACCTCAACAAGAATAACAATAAAGAATTTTTTTTTCTCTCTTTTTGATGGAGTCTCGCTCTGTCACTGAGGCTGGAATGCAATGGCATGATCTCAACTCACTGCAACCTCCACCTCCCAGGTTCAAGCAATTCTCCTGTCTCAGCCTCCCGAGTAGCTAGGATTACAGGAATCTGCCAACATGCTAGGATAATTTTTGTATTTTTAGTAGAGACTGGGTTTCACCACATTGGCCAGGCTGGTCTTGAACTCCTGATCCACTCACCTCAGCCTCCCAAAGTGCTGGGAATACAGGCATGAGCCACTGCATCCAGTCAAAAAAGAATCTTTATTTTAGGATTATAAAATTCGTCTACAGAACAAATGTATTTCAAAGTGACTCATTAAAAATTGTTTCACACTTCATAAAATTATTAATTTATAATACTCATCATGTATCCTAATTATTAGCCATTCTAAAAGCTAAATATTTGAAAAGGACAAAACTTTACTCTATTGCCTTTATCCATTCTCCTTGATTCCAACTCCAAACACCTTAAATGTACTTTCTCAGGAGGCAATCTAACAGCTGGGAGGATTTCCACACACCACTACCCCTAACACCATTCTTCTCATTTAATGAAAATTGTATGTCCACTCTGAAGGTCATGCTCTATTATTAGAATGAAGGGACATCACACCTTCCTACCAGTGATCGTGATGCAATTACATGCTCTTGGCTGGCTCCTTCTTTTCTAACTTGAAATTTATTTAGACCTTTCTGCATCACTAACCATAAACAAAAAAATCTTAAAGTCCTTTCAAGCTCCTCTTCTCTGTCTTCCCTCTTACCACCAAATTCATGAGATGGCACATTAAAGTGACTGAACTCTATTACCTTCCCCTTCAACTAACCCTTTCTAACTGTATCCAGCCTCCTAATGTAACAATTATTCTTGTCAACACTACTAACGGCAAAAGAACTAACAATCCAGGCACACTCACAAGCTTTCTTCAAAAATCCTAAAACTTCACTTCACACCAAGACTACTTCTTCCTTAGTGAAATGTTCTTCTACCTTTTATAAGCAGGGAGATATAATGGTCTAATATCTGTCTCTTCAGCTGATTTCCTCTAGACCTCTAAATATAGGTACAACCCTCTCTACATCGTTTATATGCTCCTGGGGTTGGTTGGCTGTTTTTGTTTTTGAGAAAAGGACTCATTCCGTCACCATGCTGGAGTGCAGTGGTATGATCATTCGGATTCTTGGGTTTAAGCCAGCCTCCTGCCTCAGACTCCCAAGCAGCTGAGACTACAGGCACATGCCATCACGCTCTTTTTCATTTTTTGTACAGATGGGGTCTCACTATGTTGCCCAGGCTGGTCTCAAACTCCTGCCCTAAAGTCATCCTCCTACCTTGGCCTCCCAAAGTGCCAGGAATACAGGCATGAGCCACTGCACCCAGCCTATAAGCTCCTCTGTGAAAAACGTATTTGTTAGCCACATTTCAACAACCTCCTCTGGACTTCAATGATTTGTAAGTCAACATCTCTAGCGCTAACTTCTCCCCTGAATTTCACACCATATTTTAACTACACACTAGACATATTTAGCAGCTTCAACACTAAATTTCACACAAAACTTTATCTCTTATCACTCAGATTAGCACTTCAATCTGACTTCCCTTTTTTTAAAAAAAAAAACTATCTTCTAGATTCAAAATAAATTTTAGAAAAGTATTTCGAAAAACGAACAATTTCAGTAACTATTCCTGCGTAGTTAGAAAAAACTACAAATAGTTGTAAATCCTATCAAAGCATAAAATTTATGACAATATGAGGCATCAAACAGATGGTTTTGGTTTTCATACTTAAAATAACATTTCCCTTCTTTTTTAAAAAACTGAAATAGAAAAGCTGACCTTAAATTAAGGGCTTATGGGGTCTATCAAAAGGTGTCCTGTCTATCCCTAGAGATAAAATTAATAAGGTATCTAGAATCAAATCTACATATATGTAAGTTTGTATTCAAAAGGAATCATAAAATGAAAATTTACATTTCTATAGGACAAATGACCTCATGAACAAAATGAATGTCACAGATGAGAGAAAATGAATACAATCTGAATTCCCCCCCCCAACCCCCACCACCAAAAAAAGAGTATTCAGATCAAGAATAGGTGAAGAACTCCAAAGCTGAACAAGGTACATAAACCTGTAGAAAACAGATAAAGGGGCCGGGCGTGGTGGCTCTCGCCTGTAATTGCAGCACTTTGGGAGGCCACGGCGGGCACATCACCTGAGATCAGGAGTACTAGACCAGCCTGGCCAACATGGTGAAACACTGTTTCTACTGAAAATACAAAACTTAGCTGGGTGTGGTGAGGGCCTGTAATCCCAGCTACTCAGGAGGCTGAGGCAGGGGAACTGCTTGAACCCGGGAGGCAGAGGTTGCAGTGAGCCAACATCATGCCATTGCACTCCAGCCTGGGCAACAGAGCGAGACTCTGTCTCAAAAGAAAGAAAATAGACAAAGGACAAAATCCATACTCTTCATCCTCTATACTTTTCAAGTTTTAGTAGGGCACATACTGTCCAGCTAGAGACTTTATTCCCCAATCCTCTTTGCAGCAAACCATGGCAAATTCTTACCAAGAGAATATGACCAGAAGCAACTGTGCAACTTCATCATCTAAAAGGAAGTGACCTGCTTTTTCTTTTTTTGAAGCCAATGTCTCATTCTGTTGCCCAGGCTGGAGTGCAGTGGTTCGAACTCGGCTCACTGCAACCTCCGCCTCCCAGGTTCAAGCGATTCTCCTGCCTCAGCCTCCCAAGCTGCTGGAATTACAGATGCCTTCCACCATGCCCGGCTAATTTTTTTGTAGCTTTTAGTAGAGACGGGAATTTCACCACCTTGGCCAGGCTGGTCTCGAACTCCTGACCTTGTGATCCACCTGCCTGGACCTTCTAAAGTGCTAGGATTACAGGCATGAGCCACTGTGCCCGGCCAGAAGTGACCTACTCTTAACTAAATGATAGTCCCCTTTCCTACAGACTGGAATGGACATGACAGCAACCCAGCTGCAATGCTGCCAATGAGGGGGAATGATCCAGGGGATGGCAGAGAGACAAGACAGAAGAAACCTGGGTCAAGAAACAATAATATGCAGCAAAAGACAACTCATCAGCCTACACTTCTCCACCTACAGAAATATTACATGAGACAAAGATCAATTTGTTTTATTTAAGCCACTGCTATATTTTGGGATCTCTGTTACAGCAGTTTAACTCATGCCCTAATTAACCCAGAAAACTGGTATTAAGAATGAAGAACTGACATAACAAAAACTTTAAGTGGCTTGGTGATCAGGCCATGAGACACTGATAATGGAGTTCGAAAATCAACCCTTTTTATGCTGTATTAAAATATTTCATACAGCTTTGACCTACAATAATTTGGAATGAAGACTGTGCCTACAAAGCCTGTAGCTCTAGGGAAAGCATCTGAAATGAGCCAAAGGGTATTCTGTGTTGTCTCTCTCTAGTACTTCTACAGCCAAAGATAGAAAGGAATACAATTCTGCTAGAGAGACTCTCTGCCTGCCTATTATATTCAAAGCACTATAAAATTATCATATATAAAAAAATACCTTTATGAAAGCATTTCATTTCTACTCAGAGAGACCCAGAAAACATTTTGTGATATACTCATTTTATACCATTCTTACTACTGGGTAACAAGAATGGGAAAGAGAAAAAACAAGAAAGAGAAAAAACAAACCTAAAAACAAGGCGTAAGAATACTGTCCCAGAAACTTACAATGAGTCAAATGGACCAGGATCACAAATCATTACATTACCCTGGAAACACTTTTCTTCCTGGAGCCAATTCATTTATCCCCACTCCCAAACTATGCTACCACCGATAGAGCATGACCTGTCTGCTTCCTCTTACTACGCTGCTATCTACCATACATGACCTCTAGTCAAAAATCTCCTTCTCCCAGCAGAGTATATATAACAGTCTCAGCTTTTTCCTTATTTTTGCCCCCACAAAAGAAAAGACATAGCACTTTTATTATTTTTAGGGGAGCTTTATTGCTTACAACTAAGAAAAAAGAAGTAGGACAGTGTCTCTCTCCCTCTAATTAGAGAAAAGAGGAAATGGAAAAGATAAATGTTAACGTTACTGGTCGGTCAGTAGGTTTGTAGGTATACAATCTTTTGAAGTTATGTTTCCTGCATTTCAAAGAGAAAAAAAAAAAACAGATTCAGACTATAGATGTTTTTTTGGTTTTTTTTTTTAAAGAAATAGGATCAGGACCAGATCTTATCCCATGAAGAAGACAGGCTTTCAGAGTTCATCCTGTTCTCCTTTCTCCTCTAGCTACTATTATTACTGGCTCTGCGCATGATTCTAACTGGATTTGCTAAAGAAATAGTAGGGAGTGATGAGTTCTGGTTTTATTTTTGGTTTAGATTTTGCTGTTTTGGTCTCATGTTCTTTAACAGATAAGGAGGAATCTATGACTGCTTCCTAAGTAGCTATAATTCCTGTCACAAAGTAGAAACAATAAAAAAAGGTATCCCTAAATATGTGATAGAATCTGCCTTTAACTGTCATTCTTCATTTAGTAAAATATGTTAGATCTTAGTATCTGTCAAAGTCAAGGCGGACAATTTAGTATTTATGTCTCTCTCTTCTCCTAATCCTAGTCTTCAAACAACTGACAAAGTTTGGCAGCAGAATGTGAAACGGACTACTCTGGATAAAAATGATGTCAACCAGGGATCCAACCAGAGAGGTCATCCAGAGATGTTCCTGATAAAATGACTAAAAAATGACTAAAAACCCAGTGATATCTGAGGAAATACTTCTGATGCCAGTACTTAATTATCTCTAGTTTATTATTTAAAATGCACTCTTGAATACTATCCTATGCTTTGCCTAAAGAAAGAAGCTGGCCATTCAGCCAATAAAATAATCCAGGTTTGGCTTCTCCACCACTTTGCAGAGCTTTTGCCTTTCATGAGGTTCAATTAGCTCAAACTGCCTGCAAGTCAAACTGGATACTGAAGCAGACATTTAAAATATTACATTGCATTTTTTAAAATTCAGTGTGGTATTTTTCCTGAATATAAAATCCCCAATATATCTTTCCCCTTACTTTGAACCTGACCTAAAATACAGAAAATGCACCCAAGTCAGAAAGGTGGGGACCATTGCAACCCTGGGATAAGGACAAGTGAGGTGATTTCATCTGTAGCCACTATCTATAACTAACATCTAACCACTAGGTGGCACATGTACAGTGCTAACTATACTAAAGATAGTTAGCACTATCATTGACCTGGCGTAGCGGCACGAGCCTATAATCCCAGCCTTTGGGAGGCAGGCGGACCACTTGAACCCAGAAGTTCAAAACCAGCCTGGGCAACATGGCAAACCAAAAGAATTCAGCCTGCCTTGGTGGCACACACGAGGAGACCCAGCTATTTGGGAGGCCGAAGTGGAAGGATCACTTGAGCCTGGGAGGCAGAGGTTGCAGTGAGATCATGCCACTGCACTCCAGCCTTGGCGACAAAGCAAGACCCTGTCTCAACAACAACAATAAAAAAGAGAATGTAATGACATGTAAGGAAATTCCTAAGAGAACGAAGAGATTGTGCACTTCATTAAACAGCATCATCTATGTGCCAGGCATATCTCTGCAGATGCAAAGACAAAATAGAGCTAACTCCTTCCTTTAAATAATTTCATAACATATCCCCTTTTAAACCTTTACTTTTCCACCTCCAATGACTCTAATTTATCCTAAATAAATTGGTTCTAAGACCTGAGAACGTTTAATAGCAAAAGCTGTCTGCTATATTAGTTAAAATCAAAGGCTTGGAATCCAATGGTTCTGAGTTTGTATCCTAACTCTGCCATATGCTAGCAATGTGACCTCTGGCAAGTTATTTAACTTCATCTCAATTTTATTTTGCTCATCATTTAAAAGACAGACAATACCACCTAGTATAAAAACTGTCTTTACGATTAAAAAAAAAAACGAATGCATGAAAAGCACTTAACATCTTAAGTGTAGTGATGTGGCTGTTAGTCTGACGATCTCTATCTACATTCACACACTATGTTCTATGTATTTACTTGTCCACCTCACCTACTAGACGACTTCTAACTCTTGATGCCAGATCATGAATTATTAAATTGCATTATGAGAAGTAATGGGAATAAAGAGACCATTTATTTAGCCCCTCCTGGCTCTGTGCTCCAAAGTTAACATATCATTATTTTAGAATGATTATTTACCAGACAAAATTTTGAGTAACAACTGCATACTACAATTTGTATTCAAATGGCAGTCATTACAAAGATAAACCCAAGATCCCTACCTTTAATGGATCTAGATGAAAGACTGAAAATAAAAATAGGACACAGTAATAGTCATGATGCTGGTAAGCACATGGTATCATGAGAGTTAAGGGGAAGAGGTGGGGAATATAGCTCAGAAGGTTTCAGAAAGGTATTAGAAGCCCAGCTAAAACTAAAAGGATAAATCAAGTGTGTCTAATAGTTCTCTCTCAAGTCTTCTCTTTTAAAAAAGAATAACATCTGGCATATTTTGTTCATTTAAATGATATAGAAACTAAAATCTGAAAGTTAACTACAAGCTCAAGATCACAAAGCTAATAGGAAACAAAACTACGATCCAAAATCCGACTGTGTTAACTCTGAAGTCTGACATGCTCTTTTCACTACTTCCACTGCCTGGCATGGAATCAAATTGTAGCATACCACAAGTTTTATAAATAAATTAATACTAAAGAGAATTTCTCTTTATTTATATTTTTTAATTTTTTATTATTTACATTATTTACATTATCTTTATATTACATCAATAATATAAATATATTATTTACATTATCTTTATATTACATCAATAATATAAATATATTATTTATATTATCTTTAGTATTATAATTATTATAAAAGACTGTTACTTATTAACAGTCTTAGTAGAACCAGTTACTGCGGGATGATTTACTGAATATAAAGACTATGAGATGATAACTAAAAACACAGTTTTTCTAATTTTTAACTACTGTTGAATAAAATTATGAAGTGGAGAGGACATTTATCTCACAGTCGAGTTCACAGAAATAAAGCATTTTGATTTTGAACAATTATAAAAGTATTTCCCTCAAAGGTTAAATATTTCCTTGAAAGGACTATATGTAGTCTACAAATATACTGAACAAACTCTATTAATATTAATAGCATAATAGACTGTAAGATGTCAAAAATATTTTAGAAGTCAATTATGAACTCCTTTATCAACACATTACCATATTCTTGCAAAGCACCCAATTTTTTCAATGGATTTTTAAAGGTTACTTACTCAAGGTTCTAAGACTTTAGAAGAAGAAATTACTTCGTTATTTTTACTAATCTCTAATTTTTCTCGCCTCCAAAATTTAGAATTCTAAGAAAATATTAAGAAAGTAAGCAACGAGCACAGTGATATTAGTGGATACCTAAGTTTTTGTCACCAACAGAAATCACAGATATTTTCTTATCACATGCAGTTGTTACAGAGATCTCAAAATATCATTCACCCTTATCACTACTTCAAAATTGTAACAGTTATTAAACTCACTGCTAGATTTTATAATTCAAGTGTGGATTAGAAAAATGTTACAAAAGTACAAATTTGGCTTATTTTTATTTCAATACAATTGTTTTATCTTTGTAATCCTATTTTGGTTTCTTTTTATTTTATTCATTTAAAAACACTATTTGAAAAAGAGTCCATGCACTACATCATGCTACCAAACGGGATGATGGCACCGATAAGAACCCCCATTCTGTATGTGCCACTCACAGGAGACTACACCCCTAATTTGACTATGTGCTCTATGAAAACAGGCACTGAATCTGTTTTATAAACCAGAGCTATCACAAAATCTGAATGATATTAGATAATTGTTTAATTAATGTTAATTATATAATACAAAGCAAGCACGTAAATCTTATATACAGAAATGAAGATTTACAAAAAGCACAGAGAAAAATAATATATTTAAAATGAACTCATATTCACTATGCAAGTAAACACTGACATTATTGACTAGCTATCCAAAAAATATGCCTGCCTCCCTCTATGCTTTAATTAATTTTTTTTTTTTTAAGAGCTGGGGGTCACACCCTGTCGTCCAGGCTGGAGTACAATGGCACAACGATAGCTCATCATAACCTCAAACTCCTGGGCTCAAGGTATCCTCTCACCTCAGCCTCCCCACTAGCCAGGACTACAAGGCACATGCAATCATGCCTGGCTAATTTTTGTTTGTCTGTTTGTTTTGTTTTCTTTGTTTTGTTTTGTTTTGGTAGAGACAGGGACTCATTGTGTTGCCCAGGCTGGCCTCACCTGGCCTCAAGTTTTCCTCCCACCTCAGCCTCCCAAGGTGCTAGAATTACAGTCATGAGCCACCATGCCCAGCCTAATCAGGTATTAAATAGAATAACTGACTTCCCTTACCTTCCGAGAATGGCAACATGCTTGCTTCCTACTGAAACTACAGAAGAAAACATATATAAGAAATTGTGTAACCATGTCCTTTCCTTCTTTTGAATGGCCGTAGTCTAAAGAAGTCTGCCTCCTGAGAGTCATGTTTTCTGGATGTATCTTATTGAATCTAGTATATCCAATGTCATCCAAATTGTGTTGCAAAGCTAAAGCATTAGCATTATATTAGGAAAAAAAACAAATTATTGCTGGGCGCATTGGCTCATGCCTGTAATCCCAACACTTTGGGAGGCCGAGGTGGGTGGATCACCTGAGGTCAGGAGTTCGAGACCAGCCTGACCAACATGGTGAAATCCCATCCATAAAAGAAAAAAAGAAAAAGAAAATTATTTATTCACCCTATCTTTATTCACTAAGCTCCTTAAAATACTGACAGTGATTAATAATATGAACATAGTTGCTGCTTTCACAGAACAATGTAAGCAACTAAAAGTAAATATACAAAAAAAGCACTAATTTTCTCTGGGAGTTAACACTTTTACAGGTGACTTACACTCTTTACAGTTGTCCACAGTTCTGTAAATTTCTAAAAATATTTATTACTGTTATAATATTTAATGTGACTTTTTAATGCAAATTCAGAAAGTTTAAGAGTCCAGTACTTATCAAAAGCCAAAAAAACATATGGGCACTGATTTAAATAGTAATTGTTTAAGCAAGATATACTGCTAATAAATGAAAAATGAAAAAAACTATTAACTGTTAGATGTCCACTGTTGTCTAGATGTTTTATTTAGTTATTATCAATATTTCCTTTAGTTTTTCTATATAACTATTAAATGTTTTTAATGGAGTTTTTTGCAATTAATAAAAGAAACTAAAATAAAACCAACAAATTACATGTTTATAACAGTTATTTCTGCCAATATTGATCTTCTTCTGAAAATTAACTTTATTTAGGCCTTAAAAAACAAATCAGCCAATGAAACTGTCTTGGATCCTCCAGACCAGCCCAGATGTCACCTGAATAGCAACAAACGACTCTGATGCCAGCAAAGCAGAAGAACTGTCCAGCCAAGCCTGACCTAAATTCCTGACCCACAAGATCATGAGATATGTTTGCTGTCTTAAGCCACTGGTTCTGAAATGATTTGTTACATGGCAATAAGTAGCTAAAATTTTCACTTTAAACTTCGGTTTGAAAATGATGTTGTGGTTAATCCAAGACATACAGGTGCCTTTGCTCCACCATCTCTTCATTCAAACTGTCAAAGCAGTCACTACTTCAAAAGAAAAAAGCTCAAGAGGGTTTTGCTCCAATCCAGAAGTGACCAATATGATTTCCATCTAAAATTCACTGGATACAACTCAATCATACTGGCCCCTCAAGAAGGCTTGGAGATGTGTAATTACACCACATCTCCAGAAGGGAGAGTGCCAGAGCTATCTGACAGGCAACGCCAATCTCTACCACAACAATATACAATTTTAAATAATATACTAAAGTTAGTGAAAAATATAATCCAAAGAAAAACCTGATAATTCAAAAAAAGAAGAGTCAATTACAAATTTTCATATCAAAAAAAAGATAAGAAAGGACAGGTAAAGTTAAATTGTTAGGCCAATTAATGTAACAAGAATCCAGGCCTTTTCTTTGTGACAAATGTCACCATAACCTGTTATCAATTACTATTACAAACAATAATTTAGGGTGTCCACTTTTTAAAATAATATCACTAAAATGTCTATTCTTGTAAATAAAGACATATGTGGGTTTATACAAACTTGTATATTTAAATCATATGCAAATAACCAAAAGGAGTTGAAGGAACACATGTATGACTTTGGAACTCCAATTCCACCTGTCTCATCAAGTGTACTGACAAAGCAAAAGATCCCTATCTTATCTGTCTATGTCAAACACTAATAGCTGACAGCCACCACTAAATAAGAACCAACAGTCATTACACAAGCAGGCGCTAAAAATTAACAAATAACTAGACCAGAAGATAATCTAAGATTCCTACACATAACTCAAGGCAGTATGACAGACTATCATTAGTGGAAATCCCTCAAAGGTTAGTCACAAATGGTAATCTTGATATTAAATTCAATAGTTTTATTATTTTAATAACAATTAATATTGAGACATATTTACACTAAGGGATAGATATTAACTTCATTATTGTTAACCATTAATTATAATCCAGTCCACTAGTTATAAAACTGGCTTACCAATTATAAAAGAAATGGACTATAAACATAGTTGATACATGTAAAAAGCTAAACTGAAAAATCAACAACTCCTGCTAGATCCATAAGGTCAATAAAGTAACAGGGCAAACAGGTACCCTCAGAATTGGAGGGATAGACAAAAATCACAGCTTACCTGAGCAGACACCCACGGGTAAAAACCTCCATGGGTACAAAAACCTGAATTGTAATTGACAAAACACTGGAGGTTCAGTCTGGACAGGTCTGGAAGATTAAAAACTCCAGAGGGACCCCACAGTGTTGTGTATTACCTCTAGAAGCTCTACCAGTTTCTCACAGTGAATTTTACAGAAAAATCTCTTCTTGCTTTCAACAGCAGGAAGGGGAAAGGAAGTATTTCTAAATACACCAGAGCATTCTCTTAACAAGGCCTGCCTTCAGGAGAAACTATTTAACTAGAGCCTAACTGACCTACCAGAAGAGAAACTCCAGCCAGTTCTACTAGCCTAAGAGAATTATCTATGTCTAGGCCATTCTGCCCCACCTAAGGGCAGGTCAGGCAGAAAGAATCAAAAACTGACATTTCCCCCTCCTCCTATACCTTCGCACCACATTAGTAAAGGCCTATTTACGGCTGTTGTCTTTACCCAGTGCATTACATTGGCTATCAAGGAAAAATTACAAGGTATACTAAAAAGCAGAAAACACAGTTAAAACACAGTTTGAAGAGACAGACCAACCATCAGAACTAGACTTGCATATGGGAGGGAAGTTGAAATTATCAGATGAGGAATTTAAAGCAACTATGATTAATATGCTAAAAGGTCTAATGAATAAGGTGGACACCATCCAAGAAGACCTGAGCAATGGAAGTTGAGAACTGGAAATTCTAGAGATTAAAATGATAGAGATTTTTAAAAACTCTTAACAGAAATGATTAATGCTTTTAATGGGCCTATTAGTAGACATGACACAGCTGAGTAAACAATCTATCTCATTGCTTGAAGATATTTCCATAGAAACCTCCAAACCTGAAAAGCAAAGAGAAAAAGAAAAAAAAAAAAAAAAAAAAGAATATTTAATACAGAAAACTACAAAGAGGTAACATGTAATGGAAATACCAAAAAGAGGAAAAAAGAGAGAAATAACAAGAAATTAGTCCACAAATTCATCTCAGAAACCAAATGACAAAGAATATCAAAAAGGATAAACACGCAAAAAAACTACACCTGGTCACATCATATTCAAACCACAGAATACTAAAAAATCCTTGAAGAATTCAGAGGGAAAAAAATACCTAAGGCAACAATTACATCAACTCAGAAACCATAAAAGTAAGAAGAGAGGGAATGAAATATATTACATGTTGAAAGAAAGAAAACATCAACCTGGAATTCTCCACCCTGCCAAATTATCCTTCAAAAGTGAAGGCTTTCTCAAACAAAAATTAAAGAATTTGTTGTCAGATGACCTACCTTGCAAGAAATGTTAAAAGTCCTTTAGAGAGAATAAAAATGGTATAGGTCAAAAACTTAGATCTATATAAGAAAGGAAGGGTAGCTCCGACAGGGTAAGTGAAGATAAAATTTTTTTTTAATTTTTCTTACTGTTAACTGATCTAACAGATAAGTTTGTTCAAAATAATATCTGCAACTATGTATTCGATTGTGATTGCTTATGTGTAAGTGAAATAACTGACAGCAACAATAAGATGGGACAGAGCAATTAGGATTATTTTGCTCTTAAAAAGTACTCACATTACGAGTGAAAATTACAGTGGTGCCATCTTATCCACAGTGAATATATTCCAAGACCCCATGTGGATGCCTGAAACCAATATATACAAAATGTTTTTTCAATCATACTAAGATAGCTACTATGTGACTAATGGGCAGGTAGCATATACAGAATGGATGTACTGGACCAAGAGATGATTCACATCTCAGGCTGGAAGGCAGAAGATTTCATTATGCTATTCAAAACAGCATACAACTTAAAATTTATGAATTGTTGATTTCTGGAATTTTCCATCTTATCTTTTCAGACCATGCTTATCTGAAGGTAACTGAAACTGTGAAAAGCAAAACCACAGTTAAAGGGGGACACTACTGTATAGTGCTATTCGAAAGTAGACTTGGATTCATTGTAAACATATATTACAAACTCTAAAGGCAACGACTCAAAAAAGAAAAAGAAAAGAACTGTGCTAAGAAAGGAGAGAAATCGGAATCATACAAAATGCTCCATTAAAACCACAAAAGGCACAAAAAGAGTGGAAGACAAAAATAGGAACAAAGAACAAGGACAACAAATAGAAAATAGTTAACAGATACGGTAGATATCCATTCTATTATATCAAGAATCACTTTGAAGCTGGGCATGGTGGCTCATGCTTATAATCCCAGCACTTTGGGAGGTTGAAGCCCGCATTTCAAGACCAGCCTGGGCAACACAGCGAGACCCCATCTCTCCAAAAAAATTATTTTTTAATTAGCCAGGAGTGGTGCCAATAGTCCCAGCTACTTGGGAGGCTGAGCACTGGTAGTCTCAGCTACTTGGGAGGCTGAGGTATCAGGATGGCTTGAGCCCAAGAGTTCAAGGTTACAGTGAACTATGATGTGGTACCACTGCACTCCAGCCTGGGTGATACAGTGAGACTCTGTTTCTAAAAATAAAAAAGAATCACTTTGAATACCAGTGGTCTAAATGTACCAATTAAAAGAAATTGTTATAGTTTTTCTTTTTTTTTTTAGACAGAGTCTTGCTCTGTCACCCAGGCTGGAGTGCAATGGTGCGATCTCAGCTCCCTGCAACCTCCACCTCCCAGATTCAAGCAATTCTCATGCCTCAGCCTCCTGAGTAGCTGGAGTTACAGGTGCCTGCCACCACAGGCCAGCTAACTTTTCTATTTTTAGTAGAGACAGGGTTTCACCACATTAGTGAGGGTGGTCTTGAACTCCTGACCTCAGGTGATCCATCCGCCTCAGCATCCTAAAGTGCTAGGATTCCAGGTGTGAGCCACCGTGCCAGCCTAGAATATATACTTTAAAAAGAAAACCCAACTACATATTGTCTACAAAAACCCACTTTAAATATCATATAAAGATACACATAGATAAGAAATAAATGGATAAAGATATTCCAAACTAACAATAATCAAAAGAAAGCAGGAGTAGCTATATTAATTTCAGACAAAACAGATGTCAAGAGTTATCAAGAATAACGAAGGGCATTACATTATGATAGAGAGGTTCATTCTCAAGACATAACAATACTTACCATGAGTGTGTTAATGTAGGTTTACAAACTGTGACAAAATGTACCATGATATTCTAAACAGAACATCAAAATACGTAAAGCAAAAAATGATACAATCGCAAGGAGTAAGAGATGAATCCACTATTATTGCTGGAAACTTTAACACTCCTCTCAGAAAAAGATCTGGCAGGCAGAAAATCAGCAAAGACATAGTAGAATCTGACACCATTAATCAACTGGATGTAATTGACATCTAAAGACTACTTCATCAACAACAACAAAATACACATGCTTCTCATCCACATAGAACATTTACAAGGTTGACCACAGTCTGAGCCATAAAACATACCTTAACAGATTTTTAAAAATAGAAATCATATAATGTCTGCTCTTAGACCACATGAGAATCAAACTAGAAATCAGTAACAGAAAGATAGCTTAAAATCCCAAAATACTGAGACATTTAAATATACACTTCTAAATAACACATAGGTTAAAGAAGAAATCTCAAGAGAAATTGAAAAATATTTTAAACCAAATGAAAATCAGAAGAAAATCTGTGAGATGCAGTGAAAGCAGTGCTTAAAGGAAAATTTTTGGCATTTAACACATATACAGTTGACCCTTGAAAAATGAGGGGGTTAGGGGCTCCAACCCTTCCACCACACAGTCAAAAATCTGTATAACTTTAGACTCCTTGAAAACTTAACTACTAATAGCTTGCTGTTGACAGGAAGCCTTACCAATAACAAACAGTAGATTAACATATATTTTTGTTATATACTGTATTTTTACAATAAAGTAAGCTAGAGAAAAGAAAATACTAAGAAAATTATAAGGAAGAGAAAATACATTTTCAGGACCATAATGTGTTTATTGATACCACAAGTTTATGTCACCTGTTTATAAGACTGGTCTGTCTGAAATAGTGGGCCACCTCAGTTACAGACATCCAACTATGGTACACATCAAGCAATTCAACTTTTTCTGGTATGTCATAGCTTTGCTTCTTGTGGGGAGCACTTTAAGCAGCATTAGTGGCACTTCATATGGGTCCCGTGGTGTCACGCACAAGTTATAGCAATGCACTGAACATGATGAAAGATACATGAGAAGCACCAGAGATCACTTTCTACCAAGATATCCAATTTACTGGAGAGACAAACTGCTCAAAGATGACTGGTATTCCACGGTATTTTAATCAGATACTTGTAACACTTGAGCTCACTGCAATAGCAACAGGAGGTGGCCACATAATTATTATAGTAGTAATACATTATCCACTACAGTAAATTTTATTCAGTTATTTAATACATCTTTACCTTTGTTTACATTTCTCTCAATGGCCAGTGGTACCATACACAGTCTGTATGTGCTTAAGTTTTGATACATTTTAACTTTCAGTAATAGATTTGTATTTTACAGTAGTAAACAGTCAAACAAACAAGTATCTACATATACTTTATGTATTCATGCATACCTTTTTCTTAATTTTTTCAATATTTCTAGGCTACACAGTCCATTTACCCATTTTTTCAAATTGTCACAAATCTCCAAATAAAATTTCCAACATATTTACTGAAAAAAATCCATGCATCAGTGGCCACACACACAGTTCAAACCCATGCTATTAAAGTGTAGACTGTTTTAGAAAGGAGGGAAAATCTACAATCAGTAGTATCAGAAATGAAAAATGGGACATCACTACAAATCCCATGGAATCTTAAATAATCAAGAAATACTACTAACAACTCTATGCCCGCAAATTTGATAACCTAGAAGAAATGGACCAATTACTTAAAAGACACACTCTGCTCAAGCTCACACAAGAAGAAATCAACAATCCGAATAAGCCTATACCTATTAAACAAATTGAATAAAAAATTAATAAACTTCCAATAGTAAACACACCCAGTTTGGTTCACTGCTGAATTCTACCAAACATTTAAGAAAGAAATTATACCAATTCTCTATAATCTCTTTCAGGAGATGAAAGCATAGGGAAGGCCAGGCGCAGTGGCTCACTGCTGTAATCCCAGCACTCTGGGAGGCTGAGGCAGGTGGATCATCTGAGGTCAGGAGTTTGAGACCTGCCTGACCAACATGGTGAAACCCCATCTCTACTAAAAATACAAAAAATTACTGGGCATGGTGACGGGTGCCTGTAATCCAGCTACTCAAGAGGCTGAGGCAGGAGAATCACTTGAACCTGGGAGGTGGAGGCTGCAGTGGCCCAAGATCACACCATTGCACTCCAGCCTGGGCAACAAGAGCAAAACTATCTCCCCCCCCAAAAAAAAAAAAAAAAAAAAAAGCATGGGGAATACAGATACCTCATCAATAAAGATACAGACGGCAGATAAGCATATGAACAGATGTTCCAAATTATATGTCATCAGGGAAACGAAAACTAAAACACGAGATATCAATATACAACTATTAGAACTGCCAAAATCTGGAACAGTGACAACACCAAATGCCAGCAAGTACATAGAACAACAGAAGTTTCTAGTGTAAGACAACTTCGTGGTTCCTTACAAAACTAAACATACTCTTACCATACAATCCAGCAATCATGCTGCTTGGTATTTACCCATGGGTTAAAAACTTACATCCACACAAAAATTGCACACAGATGTTTATAGCAGCTTTATTCTTAACTGCCAAAACCAGGAAGCAAATAGGAATTCCGTCAGTACGTAAATGTATAAATTGTGGTACATCCAAACAATGCATTATTATTCAGCACTCAAGAGAAATACACTATCAAGACATAAACAGACATGGAGGAAACACAAATGTATATTAGTAAGCGAAAAGAAGCCAGTCTGAAAGGCTATTCTGTATGATTCCAACTATTTGACATTCTGGAAAAGACAAAACTATGGAAACAGTAAAAAGAACAGTGGTTGCCAGAGGTTAGCAAGGAGGGAGAGATTCATAGGTGGAGCACAGAGAATTTTTAGTGCAGTGACTATGATACTATAATGACAGATACATGGCATTATACATTTGTCCAAACCCATAGAACGTAGACCAAGAGTGAATGCTTATGCGAGCTATGAACTATGGAGGACAATAATGTGTTAATGTAGGTTTAAAAATTGTGACAAACGTACCACTCTGGTATAGGATGTTGATAATGAAAAGGGCTATGCATGTGGCGGGGAAGGGGATTTATGGGTAAGTTCAGTACCTTCCTCACAATTTTGCTACTAACCTAAAACTGCTCTGAAAAATTAAGTCTATTTTTTAAAATTTATGCTAAAAGTAACTGAAGATATCAATGTGAACTCACACTTGCAAGTGTGTGTATATATGTATGTAATTACAGTCCTCTCAGAATAGGGATATTTTCTGAGAAATGCATCATTAGGCAATTTTGTCACTGTCACACAAACCTAGATGGTCTAGGCTACTAAAAACCTAGGCTATTTGGTACAGCCTAGTACTCTAGGCTACAAACCTGTACAGCATGTTACTGTACTGGATACTGTAGGCAACTATAACACAGTGGTTATGTATTTGTGTATCTAAACATATGTAAACACAGAAACAATGGTAAGAATACTAAGTAAAAACAGAAAAAATGGTACACCTATATAAAGCACTTACCATGAATGGTACCTGTGGGACTAGAAGTTGCTCTGGGTGAGTCACCGAGTAAATGTAAAAGCCTCCAACATTACTGTACACTAATATAGACTTTATAAACACTGTACACTTAGGCTACATGAAATTTTTAAAATACTGTTTTTCTTTGTTCAGTAATAAACCTTAGCTTACTGTAACATTTTTACTTTATAAACTTTTTTAAAACTTTTTGACTCTTTTGTAATGACACAGCTTAAAACACACACACACTGTACAGCTATACAAAAAAAAAACAAAATCTCCCTTTATACTCTTATCCTACAAGCCGTTTGGTTTTAGAGGCTTTGTGGGGTTTGTTTTTTGCTTTTTAAACTTAGCCCAGGCCTACATAAGGTCAGAATTGTCACTATCACTATCTTTCCACCTCCACATTCTGTCCTACTGGAAGGTCTTCAGGGACAATAACACACAAGGAGCTGTCATTTCGTATGATAACAATGCCTTCTTCTAGTATAGCTCCTGAAGGTTCTGCCTGAGGCTGTTTTACAGCTAACTTTTTTCTTAAAAGGAGTACATTCCAAAATAATGATAAAAAGAATAGTATAGTAAATACATAAACCAGTAACACAATCACTTACTATCAAGAGTTATGTACTGTGCAAGAGTGTATGTAGTGTTCTTTTGTGTAATACATATAATTGAGAATACACTAGGTTTCTCTATACCGGCATCACCACAAACATGTGAGTAATGCACTATGCTGTGCTATTACATCACAACAGCTATGACATCACGACAGCTATGATATAATGAGGTGACAGAAATTTCTCAGCTCCATTATAATCTTATGGGGCCACTGTCATATATGTGATCTGTTGTCATGCAGTGCATGACTGTATTAGTATATGACTAAAGTGGACTCATATAACTAATTCTCAACAGAAACAATGTGATGTGCATCCCTTAAGCCTAGATTTTTGTCCCTAATACTATTCTCCACTAAAAAACTAGAAGTCCTTAGAGAATAACTGATTTTATACCTTGAGGCAGGGAGAAATTTAAATGGACCTAAAAAATAAAACTGTTGCCAAAGAGCACTAAGCTCTAAAAGGTTTTGAGATGTTATTTAAAAGGACTCAGAAGCCAGCTGACAACGGGCTCCCACGAGCCAAACTATGACAACTTGAACAGCAGGAAAAAATGTTTTAATTATAACTGAATTATAATTAGCTAATTATAATTAACTAAAACAAGTTTGCAAAAACCTGATTATATGATTCTCAAGAAAAAAGAGTTTCTCTTCTCTTCAAGTAACTAGGCACTTCACTCAAGCTGATTTTATTCACAGAAAAAATGCACAGAGACTGGTAACAGCCACAACCAACAAAAGATGATATTTTCTCAGCCAGATGCAGTGGCTCATGACTCTAATCCCAGCACTTTGGGAGGCCAAGGTA
Source organism: Cacajao melanocephalus (assembly GCA_963573385.1). Lineage (NCBI taxonomy): Eukaryota > Metazoa > Chordata > Mammalia > Primates > Pitheciidae > Cacajao > Cacajao melanocephalus. Next base: position 69,490 of record CAUYLG010015861.1, read on the forward strand.
GGTGGATCAAAAGGTCAGGAGTTCAAGACCAGCCTGGCCAAGATGGTAGAACCCCATCTCTACCAAAAACACAAAAAAAATTAGCCAGGCGTGGTGGCGGGCACCTGTAATCCCAGCTACTCGGGAGGCTCATGCAGAGAATGGCTTGAACCTGGGAGGCAGAGGCTGCAGTAAGCCAAGATAGCGCCACTGCACTCCAGCCTAGGCTACAGAGTTGAGACTCTATCTCAAAAAAAAGAAAAAAAAAGACGAAATTTTCTTAACATAAAATATTAACAAATGAGCTTTCTTATTACTTTCTCAATGGCTACTCCTAGATTACTCATTCCTATCCACCCACCATGGTAGGATATTCATTTTAATTAGTATTCTTTTTTTCTTTTTTCTGAGACAGGATTTCACTCTGTCGCCCATACTGGAATGCAGTGGTATGATTTCAGGTCACTGCAACCAGTGTCTCCTGGGCTCGAGCAATCCTCCCACCTCAGCCTCCCAAGTAGCTAGGACTACAGGTGCATACCACCACACATAGCTAATTTTTGCATTTTTTGTAGAGACAGGTTTCACCATATTGCCCAGGCTGGTCTCCAACTCCAGAGCTCAAGCGATCCACCCACCTTGGCCTCCTAAAGGTCTAGGGTTACAGGCATGAGCTACCACGCCCAGCCTCATACTCTTATAATACTACAAATCATTAAGTAAGCATGTCAAGGCACGGGATTTACAGGAACAAGAGAAACTTCAAATAAGCCATAGGGTTGGACAAGCAAGGTGGCTCACGCCTGTAATTCCAGCACTTTGGGAAGCCGAGGCAGGCAGATCACCCGAGGTTGGGAGTTCGAGACCAGCCTGACCAACATGGTGAAACCCCATCTCTATTAAAAATACAAAATTAGCCAGGCATGGTGGCGCATGCCTGTAATCCCAGCTACTCGGGAGGCTGAGGCAGGAGAATCACTTGAACCCAGGAGGCGGAGTTTGTAGTGAGCCGAGATAACGTCATTGCACTCCAGCCTGGGTAACAAGAGTGAAACTCGGTCTCAAAAATAAAAATTAAAAAATAAACCCTAGAGTCTTCAGACATATATAGAGAGGTTAAAACCTTGCAGCAAACTTGACGTTGCTTTTAAACAGACTAGAAATTTACGGAACACTCTCTGTTTGGGTTTATTTACAGGTTGGTGGTTGTAACAGTTGTTCTTTCTCTCACTGCTCTCCTTGCCCTATGTTCACTATGTTCCCTAAAAGAACTGGACAATGGCCTTTTCAAGGACAAAGACAAATCAAAGACTAACACACTTGGCTTTATTAACTTTAGTAAAAGACCAGGGTTAAAAAATATTTTTTTTTCTACTCCTCTTAAAACATGTCTCTAAACTGTATTTGCCTTGACCTCTCATAGGAGACAGCATGAGAAAACAGTCCATTTGTGGGGCTTACTACTCTAAGGGAAGGAAAAAAAAAAAGTCAGACATTTAGTTTTCTTGTAATGCTGTGATGTTCCAAGAATGTTAGGTAGCTTAGAAAATACAAAAAGGAAAATTTAAGAACACAATACTGCTTCACCTAGTGAATCCAATTCCTACTATGTGCCTAGAAGTATTCTCGGCACTGGGGATAAATGAGTTACCAAGACAAATCCCGACTTCATAAAGCTTACATTATAGTGTAGAAAGCAGACAATAAACCAATAAGGAATAAATGTCCTATCTGTTAAGTATTAGGACAAAAATAAAGCAGGAGAAGACAGAGTGACAAGTGTTACCTTTTCGACAAGCTTGTCAGGGAAGGTCTCAGGGAAAACTGCAACTGAGTAGAGACTTGACTATAAAGTAAGGGAATAAGCTGTATGAATGTCTGGAAGAAAAATATTCCAAGCAAAGACGACAAAACGTCCAAATGCCTGAGAAAGGTGTATGTCTGGTTAGGCTCCAGGAAAAGCTAGGAGACCAGTAAAGATGGTGCCCAGTGAAAAGGGGAATGTAAGATATGGTTATACAGGTAGCCAAGGCCGGATCAATGGAGCGTGAAGACAATAGTACTGTATGGACTTAGAATTTTATTCTAAATATCACTGGAGTCTTTGGATGGCTGACAGAGGGAAGTAAAAGGCTATCACTTTGAATTTGGAAGGATCACTCTGGCTACTATGTGTGGGACAAGAGTAGAATGGAATGAAAAGGAAAGGAGGAAGACCAATTAGGAAGCTAATGCAGCTGTGCAGTGGAATAGTGTCAAGTTCTGGAATAACAGCAGTGGAGGGGTTGAAAGTAGTTGAATCCAGAATATACTGAGTAGGTAAATCCCTCCAGTGGTCTAGATGTCTAAAATGTGAAATCAAGAAAGACTCCATATTTTTAGCCCAAACAATATACAGTGGCATATACAGAGGTGCAAACACTGGGAGAGGAGGTTTGGGGATAACAATAAAAATTTCCAGAGAGGACACATTAAATTTGAGATCCTCTTCAGACATCTAAGAGGAAATGTTAAGAAGCAAGCTGGAAGATACAAGTTGTGTTCAAAGCAAGAAAGAGCTGGTGACATAACTTTAGAGTCATTACCATTTGGATAACATAGTACCAGCAAAAAAATAGATAAGAAGCCATAAAACTGAGTAACACCACCTAATACATAAGAAGATGCGCAAAGAGAATGAGGAAAAAATAGTAAAGGAGGAGTAGGAAAAACTAAAACCAAGAGAGTACAGTGACCTGAAAGTCAAGTCTAAAAAAAAAAAAAAAAAAGTTTCACTCCTGAGAGTGGTTAGCTGTGTAAAATGATCCTGAAAGCTTAAGGAAGATGAAGACTAAAAGCTGGTTTGGGCAATATGAGATCATGATATTGACAAGAATAATTATAGTAGAATGAGAGAAAGTTTGATTAGAATGGGTTCATGAGAAAATGGTGAAAAGTAAGTAGTAATCATAGGTATAAATAACTCTTTCAAGGATTTTTGCTATGATGGAGCAAAGAAGCTGTACAGTAGCTAAAAGGGGATGTTGGATCAAGAGAGGCTATTTGTGTTGAAGGGGGGAGATTCTGTAGCACCCCTCTTATGCTAATGAAATCAATCAGGGAGAAGGGAAAATTCATGATGCAGGAAAGCAAGGAAAACTGCAGACCCAAAGTCCATAAAAGGGGACGGAATGTAAGACACAAGGTGAGGCCTTTGAGTCTTTATCCCATTTTACCAGGACAGAAACTACAATATATGGGTAGGTATGCAACCAGGAAAATTGATTTGATGGGAATGAATATGGAATTTTTTTTCTGTTTTTGTATTTTTTATTTTTTTCACTGAAATAAGCAAGATCATCACTAAAGAACCAAAAATGAGAAGAGGTGTTGGAAGTGTCAGGAGAAAAGAAAAGGTGGTGAAATAATCATCTTCAATAATCGGAGCTGGGTGTGGTGGCTCACACCTGTAATCCCAGCACTTTGGGAGGTGTGTTAGAAATAAGGCTCAGAGTTGTAAGGAAAAAGGAGCACTCAGACAAAGGATTTCTTAGCAAAGCAATTTTACTCTTGTGCAAGAAAGTGTCTCCCATATAGCTAGTTGCTACGAGAGCACCTTTAACAAAGGAGAGTAGAAGTTTTTATTCCTAATGCGACTCCTGCCCCGTGTCCTTTCTCCATTAGCTAAAGTCGGACTACACAATCTAAACTAAACTTGATTAGCTAAACATTTAAACTTTCTTAAATAAAGTAAACATGTAATAAGAGAGAGGGGAGAGGAAGAAGGGGTCGTCTGCAGTGAGCTAGAGAACTAGTCTTTTCCCAAATAAAAGAATGTAAGCTAGTGCTGATAATGCAACCAGTGCTGTAGCATGCCTAACCGTACAGTAAATCAGAAAGAAGAGCAAAAAAAAAAAAAAAAGAAGAAGAAGAAGAAGAAGAAGAAGAAAGACATGCTAAGAATTGAAGAATAAAAAGTAAGCTGTTTTAAAACAAACTTTGCCATATTTCACAAGGCAGGCAGATGATCTGAGGTCAGGAGTTCAAGACCAGCCTGGCCAATATGGCAAAATAATGTCACTACTAAAAATACGAAAATTATCTGTGCGTGGTGATGTGTACCTGTAATCCCAGCTACTTGGGAGGCTGAGGCAGGGAGAACTGCTTGAACCCAGGAGGTGGAGGTTGCAGTGAGCCAAGATCATGCCACTGTACTCCAGCCTGGCTAACAGAGCAAGACTCCATCTCAAAAATAATAATAATAATCGGAGAGAAAATTTCTAAGTAAAACTGGAGAGTAAGAACCAAGACATGCTTGAGATTTGAGGTTGCAAATTTAAAATGAAACCAGTCAGCAAGATTATGTGTTTTTCTAGCCATGTTCAGGGGCGATAATGCAAAATTTGGGTTGTGTCATAAAAGCAAAACAGTGGAGGATGGCAAAGGAGTTGAGGTCATTTAAGAGAATGACTAAAAAGATGGTTCATAAAATCTGGATAGAAAAAGAGAGGGACAAACTGCACTGGTAATATCACACTGAACTGGAGGTCTCGATAAGGCTGAACAATTAATGTGGTAGGGATATTAAGAGAAAGTGAGCTGAAAAAAGAAGTTGTAGTCAAAGAGTAGGATGGCTGAAACTGACATTTTTGGAAATGAAACCCGCAATTATCCTGGTGATTAATATAATGACAAAGGCTAAAGTATAACCATAAGAATGAGTAGCTGAGGTAGGTTAGAGAACTGGATTTTTGAGAGCAAAAAAGGAAGCAAAGAGGTAAAGGTATTGAATAGATTATCGAAAAGGACAATGGAAGAAGCAGAGAAGAGATACATAGAAAAGCAAATGCTAAATCTTAATGAATGAGAGAGAATGCCCAGGAAAAAAGCTAATACATACAACAGAAAGGGTATATGGTATAGTTTGATAACATTGTTTTAAAGTAACTTTTAAGTAATCATTATGTTGGGAAAAAAAAACTAAAGCTTCACAAAGACTTTTCACTAGTAACAATATATAGTACAGAAAAAAAATCATATGAAAAAGAACTAACAGAACTTATATAAATTCAAGTTTCAAGTAATACAATAATTGATGAATATGCACAAAAGGATGAAATTTAGTATTCTCAACTTCCAAGCATCATTTTATTACTCTAACTAGACCTTATTGGAAAGAAAGATAGGAACCAGAGATTATTTGAAGACTTTCCAAGAATTATACCTATATAATAGCAACACATCTGACAACCATAATGATTTTTGGAAAAACATATTTTAAAATATATAACAATTTTTAATTTTCTCATCTCTAACTGTATGATATTCTGTAAGCATCAAGATACATTCAACTTCAGAGAGAAAGCCTATCACTGTGTCTAAATTTTATCTAACAACTGTTGAAAACTCTGCCAATGAGGGACTATCTCCTACAGGTATCCTTTAAATACAATATGAATCACTGTCCCTTTGATAATATCACTGATGTGTAAATTTTGGAAACTGCTTCGGGCAACCAACTCTAGCTACCTTTTGCAGATGCACAACATACACCAGCTTATTTAAGGGCACCTAAAAATCCAGCAGACCAGGAACAATTTGGTCTAGTTTGGCCTAGCATTTCATAGTATTAATTCCATAACAAAACATATTACTTTTTTCAACACACATATTAACAAAATAAGCTTTAAAAAAACCCTAGATGGTTCATAGGGCAGAATATGCTATGAGCAATCATACTGTCTGGATTATTGTTTCTCCCAGTCTTTATTCTGCTTTGATAAAACATTTATCTTCAGATATAAAATAATTATACTAAATCAGGGCTTAAGGAAAAAGGAGAGAGAGTGAGCTCAGTTTTTTTCACTTTGTCATTAGTTATCAAAACTACTTCGGCAGATGGGAAACTTAAGAGTTCAGTATAAAGACAAATGCTTAATACAGAATATTGCTATACAAACACTGTATGCAGTGTACGGACATATGCAAAGTATTATACACATTCTTACAAATTCTTCAGTTCTGATACCTGTTTCCACAATAGTTTCTGTCTCTGTTGTCTCCAGCCCATCCATGCTGTCCTCATCTTCCACCGCAGTCTTCCCCCTACTTCGAGGTCTACAGAAAAAGAAATAAGTACATATTAGTTAATAAATTTTAAGGCTTAGACTTATATTCAACATAAAGCACAATTTGAAAGTACACAAAATAAATAATTTGGGCATTTTTCCAGCATTTTAACATATTAAGTAGAAAATATCAGAGTTTATAGTCTTTTTCTTCCTTAAATCCAGCACTTTGTTATACTCTCTCTAAATGTGAGAACAGACCCACATGAATATAATTGTGTCCTCATAATTCACTTAAGTACTTCTCACTCTGGTTTTGTCCTCTTTTAGGTAACCTTCTGATGACTCCGTCCTACAGTGGTGGCTTTTAACTACATAATGGGTTCTTTACAAAGTTCACATACCAGGTTTTACCTCTACATTTAATAAAGTTGATAAGAAATGATCAGATATACAGTGACTGTGATGCAGATAACTAAAAAACAAAATTTTTAAACTTAAGCATGATTATAATCATGTCCACCTTACAAGTATAATAAAATTTAATTTACAAACACTTCAGGAAAGTAAAATAAAGCTAAAAGTCACAGTAAGGTGACATTGCTGATGCAAAGCAATTAACAAAAAAACAAACAACAACTACTGCCCTTAAATTTTGTGAATTATCCTAAATAAGGTATAGAATTGAGTAAAAGAGGCCAGGCGCGATAGCTCACGCCTGTAATCCCAGCACTTTGGGAGGCCGAGGTGGGCGGATCACGAGGTCAGGAGTTTGAGACTAGCCTGGTCAACATGGTGAAACTCCATCTATATTAAAAATACAAAAATTAGCAGGGCGTCATAGTGCACGCCTGTAGTCCCAAGCTACTCAGGAAGCTGAGGCAGGAGAATCACTTGAACCCCAGAGGCAGAGGCTACAGTGAGCCAAGATCATGCCACTGCACTCTAGCCTAGGCGACAGACCAAGACTCCATCTCAAAAAAAAAAAACAACATATAAACAGAAATAAGTAAAACGAAAATTAATGACATGTAAGAGCGACAAGATGTTACACATAAAAACTTAGAAACTGACAAGCAGTAACCTGTAATCCCAGCTACTCAGGAGGCTAAGGCAGGAAAATCACTTGAACCCAGGGAGCGGAGGTTGCAGTCAGCCAAGATCATATGCCATTGCATTCCAGCGTGGGCAACAAGAGCGAAACTCTCGCTCAAAAAAATTAAAAAATAAAAAAAAATAAAAACTTAACCAACCTAAACCATATCTATAACATAAGAATATATTAAAAACTAAAGTGATCAGCTGGGCATGGTGGCTCAACCCTGTAATTCCAGTATTTTGGGAGGCCAAGGCAGGCGGATCACTTGAGATCCAGCCTGGCCAACATGGTAAAACTCTATTTCTACTAACAAAATACAAATATTAGCTGGGCATGGTGGTGCATGCCTGTATTCCCAGCTACTCGGGAGGCTGAGACAGGAAAACTGCTTGAAACTGGGAGGTAGAGATCGCAGTGAGCCAGGATTGTGCCACTGTATACCCCAGCCTGGGCAACAGAGCAACACTCTGTCTCAAAAAAAAAAAAAAGTCTAAATCGTTTTACAATTAAATTACTAAAAACTATCAAAAAGTCATCCTTAACCAAAAATAACAAAATTAAAAGGAAATATCTGAATCAGAATTCCAACACTGTCAAAAACTATAAATGAAAATCCAAAAAACTGAGTACAATCCTATTGAATATAATCAGAACGCCAGGATGATTCAATATTAGAAATTTGTTGCTATTATATAACAAGTCAAACAGTCAAAATAGCAACATTTCAAACTTCACAAGGAGAGAGGAGAAAGAAGGCAAGATTAAATAAAAAGACTACAAAACCTGAAAGATGAAAAAGAGTGATAAAGGATAAAACACTCTAAGGTGGATCTTACTGTTCATGGACAAAAGGAAAGAATATCTTCAGATTTTATTAAGTCGTTGTTTTTAAATTTGATAGAAAACATTAAAATAAAGTAGGAAGAAGGGATGAGAAAATATAATCAATCCAATAGCAGGCAGAAAAGGAGTGAAAATGAATAGTACATAGAAAATAACATAAAAAGATAAATATAAATAGGAATTTTCTCAATAAATATAAATGGCTTAAACTCTGTCATAATGATAAAAAGATTAATTTATTTTGATAACAGAACTCAAAAGAACTTCAGATTATATAAAGCAAACATTTACAGAACAAAGGGAAATTGATAACTGATCATTAGAGAGATTTTAATATCCCATTCTCAGAAGCTGACAGATGAAACATTATAGTTTGAAGCATTTTAAACAAGTATTTGGACAATACATTTAACAAGCATCAGTAGATTATCAGTCCTTTTGTCTGACTCTGTTCAAACACAGTAGATACAGAAATAAGTAAAACAAAATCCCTCCCTTCATAAAACTACATTCTAGTAAGAACAAACAGTAAACAAGTATTACACATATAACATCCAAGAAAAGAAAGCAAAGAAAAAGGGACTATTTTAAATAACAGATATACAAAATAAATTTTTTTTTTTTTTTTGAGACAGAGTTTTCGCTCTGTTGCCAGTTGCCAGGCTGGAGTGCAGTGGCACGATCTCGGCTCACTGCAACCTCCGCCTCCCAGGTTCAAGCAATTCTCCTGCCTCAGCCTCTTGAGTAGCTGGGACTACAGGTGCGCACCACCACACCCAGCTAATTTTTTGTATCTTTAGTAGAGACGGGGTTTCACCACGTTGGCCAGGATGGTCTCGATCTCTTAACCTTGTGATCCGCCCGCCTTGGCCTCCCAAAGTGCTGGGATTACAGGCTTGAGCCACTGCACCTGGCCTAAAATAAAATTTTTTAATAAAGAGTTACTTCAGCACAGAACTGAAGATGAAGCAAACCATACAGATATATGGGAGAAAAGCACTGCAGTAGAAGGAAGGGCAAATGCAAAATTCTTGACATGAGACCAAGTGAAGAGGGTTAGAGGAACAAGAAAGATACATGGTGTGTGGAACACAGTCAGCAGTAGGGGGTAAGAAGACATGAGGTCTAAGAATTTTTTTTGAAATAAGATCATTTTGTTTAGAAATCTTCAGACCAATATAAGAACTAGGGACCAGGACACTAGAAATCCTTAAAATAATCCTAACATGGCTACTTCATTGAGAATAGAGAATGAGAAATTAATTCAAATGATATTATGGAAGTAACATCCATTTTTAAAGAAACTGAAAATCATATGGTTTAGCTGGCTTTTTAACTTAATCTCTCAGACCAATGTTCTGCTCTTTTTTGAGTTTCTTTCTCCATTATCTGGACTACCACTGTCTATGCTGGGTTTTTTGGTTTTTGGTTTTTGGCACAATTGGCTTTATTTCGAGCTTGTTCCGTCTAGTTAATCTCTATCAACATATCAGTTATCTGCATTCCCCTAGTTCTTAAAAAATAATTTTCATTTTAATTTTTGCTTTTAAAATGTTTCCTTCCAGTTTCTCCCACCCTTAGGTTTTGACACTAGGAAGACATGCTTTTTATGTTCATCAATTCATCAGAATTCCTTTCCTTCTGGCCAATGGACCAACTTATTAACATCACATCATTTTTAAACTTATTTCATTGGTGTCCTTCTTATTGCTGTTCATTGGCTTCTGGCATATGACTTTTCTGACTAATCAAACACTAATTTCTGAACGCAAAAGATAATGATCTCTTAACTCTTTCATTTCAGTGTTCTTCACTTCACTTTATTAATAAGAAATGTGAAGTAAAACAATACAACTAACTTGGCCAAGCGCGGTGGCTCACGCCTGCAATCTCAGCACTTTGGGAGGCAAAGGCAGGTGGATCAACCTGAGATCAGGTGTTTAAGACCAGCTTGGCCAACATGGTGAAACCCCATCTCTACTAAAAATACAAAAATTAGCAGGGCATGGTGCTATGCGTCTGTAATCTCAGCTACTCTGCAGGCTGAGGCAGGAGAATTGCTTGAACTTGGGAGGCAGAGGTTGCACTGAGTCAAGATCACACCATTGCACTCAAGCCTGGGCAACAAAGCAAGACTCCGTCTCAAAAAAAAAAAAAAGAATACAACTGACTTTGAGAAAATTTTCTACCAAAATTTAATGTTTCATATTAATCTCAGAAGCTGAAACCAACTTGAGTTCCTAAAGTAACAAAGGAGACTTCTACATAAAGCTACATGGGAGTAAGACAGGTCAAAATTACCCTGCAGCTATAAACAACTAGAAAATCAGACCAATGTAAGAAACAAGCATTATCAGACACCGGGCAACAGGCAAGGCAAAGGGAGCAAAGGGAAAGAAACAAGGTGAACCCCTACCATGGCACAGGCCTTCCCACCTGGAGTTAATTTAGAAACTATCACACTGAGAGAGGAACCTAAAATGAGAACTGAAATGAGAAGACAGAAATCATAGGGTCAGGTGGCTCAAGGAGACTAGAATTTGTGAGGCAGAGTACCTAAAAGAAGAGAAGTATTCAGAGAAAGAGCTCCAGAAATCTGCACAGGGATACCCTTAAGTTTCAACTGAATACCAATCTGCACACGTGTGCTGTGAAATCCCAGAAGACTGAACAAGAACAACTTCCAGGGACAGCACAATTACAGAAGAAGTGTAATAACAATTTCCAGAGCTCACAGAAAGCTGGGAATCAACTGTATTGTCTCTAGCCAGAGTGGCAGGACCTCAGTGACTACGTAACACATTCAGCAGAGACCAGAGTGAGACACACTTAGGAGCAGGGCTAAATGAGCCACAGAACAAAGGCTATTCTAGACCATCCCCTAAAAGAGCTGACAAGTAAGTCTCAACATATCCTTAGAGTGACTCTGTATGAAAAAATAAATAAATAAAACTCAATTGAACCAAAATGATTCACAACTAACTTAACTACTGGGCATAATCCAGCTTTTATAAATATGCCTCATATGCACAAGAATGTACAGAAAACAATATGAGAAGCAATAGAAGATATTAAAAGTAACATGGAACTCAGAAAGGTAACATCAAATGCAAATTTCACATTGAAAAGTTAACATGTGATTAGAAATGACAAAAGAAAAGATCACTATTCCTAAAGATTTAACAAAAAAAACTATTCAAAATAAAGAACAGTGTGAAAAATGACAAACACAGTTACAGTGCCCTGTGGGATAATAGCAACCTACCTAACATGTATGAAATTGGGGTTAAAGGGTTGGGGACAAAAAATTATTTAGTTAAATAATTACCTGTAAATTTTAAAAGCTATATGATTATTATAAACCCACAGATCCAAGCACAACAAAATCTCAGACACACACACACACACACACACACACACACACACACACACACACACACCCCAGTAAGGTACTTTATAGTCAAACTGCTGAAAAAGATTAATGAAGAAAAAAATATTAAAAGCAGCCAAAGAATATACACACTGCCTAAAGAGGGACTAAAGTAAGAATGACTGCAGGCTTCTCATCTGAAACTCTATAAGCTAGAAGACAGTAAAAAACATATTTAAGGCACTCTGGGGAAAATTAAAGGAAAAACTCCTATAAACACTGAACAAAACATGCAGAAAAAAAAAAAGTATCCTTCAAAAACAACAGTAGGCTGGGTGCAGTGGCTCACATGCATAATCTCAGCACTTTGGGAAGCCAAAGCTGGTGAATCACCTGAGGTCAAGAGTTCGAGACCAGCCTGGCCAATATGGTGAAACCCTGTCTCTACTAAAAGCACAAAAATTAACCAGAGTGGTGGCAGATGCCTGTAATCCCAGCTACTTGGGAGGCTGAAACAGGAGAATTGGTCGAACCAGCAGAGCAGAAGTTGCAGTGAGCACAGATCGCATCACTGCATACCAGGTTGGGCAGCAGAGCGAGACTCTGTTTCCCAAAAAAAAAAAAGAAAGAAAAGAAAGAAAATAAACAGTTAACTAAAAATTTCTTCCTTTCTTTTCCTTTTCTTCTTTTGAGATGGAGTCTCGCTATGTTGCTCAGGCTGGTGTCAACCAATCCTCCCACTTTGCCTTCCGAAAGGACTGGGATTACAGGAATAAGCCTCCTGGCTTAGTGTTTTGTTTCAAAGTGTGCTTTGTCTGATATTAACACTGCCACTCCAGCTTAATTTTGATTAGTGTTTGCATGTTTTATATTTCTCTTTAAATATGTCATTGTATTTCAATTGTCTTTCATGTAAACAGCATATAATTGAGTCTAAAATAGATTTTATTAGCTGGGTATGGTGGCATGTGCCTATAGTCCCAGGTACTCAGGAAGATGAGGTAGGAAGAACACTTGACAAAAACAACCCAATTCAAAACTGAGCAAAGAACTTGCATAGATATTTTCCAAAGAAGTTATACAAATGACCAAAAGCACACAAAAAGATGCTCGCAATGAAAATTATTAGAAAAATGAAAAATCAAAACTAAGAGATACCACCTCACACCCATCAGGATGGCTACCATCAAAAATAAAAAACAGAATAACAGATATTGATAAGGATGTGGAAAAAGTGAAACACTGCTGCATAGGTGGAAAGAACATAAAATGATATGGACACTGGAAGACAGGATAGCAGTTTCTCAAAAAGTTAAAAATAGAATTACCATATGATCCACAAATTCCACTTCTGGGTATATACCAAAAAGAATGAGAAGTAGAGTCTCAAATAGATATTTACATACCCATGTTCACACCAGCATTATCCACAATAAATAAAACAGGCAGGCAACCAAAGTGTCCCTCAGTTAACAGATAAGTAAAATGTGGTACGGACATACCATGGAATGCTATGCTGCCTTAAAAAGGAAGAAATTTCTGACATATGCGATACTACAACATAAATGAACCTTGACAACAATCTCCTAAGTGAATTAAACCAGTAACAGCAACAACAAAAAAAGTAGACGATTTCCCTTATGTAAAGTACTAAGAGTCGTTAAAATCAGAGACAGAAAGTAGAATGGTAGTTGTCAGAGGCTGAGAGAAGAGAGAAACTGGGAGTTATTCTTTAATGGCTATAAAATGTGAGTTTTACAGAATAAAAAGAGCTATGAAAATGGATAGTGGTGATGGCCACATACATTATGAATGTATCTAACATCACTAAAATGTACACTTAAAAATAGTTAAGGGCCCGGCATGGTGGCTCACACCTGTAATCCCAGCATTCTGGGAGGCCAAGGCGGGCAGATCACTTGAGGTCAGGAGTTCAAGACTAACCTGGCCAATGTGGTGAAACCCCATCTCTACTAAAAATAAAAATACAAAAGTTGGCTGGGCATTGTGGCACACACCTATAACACCCGCTACTCGGGAAGCTGAGGCAGGAGAATCACTTCAACCCAGGAAGCGGAGGCTGCAGTGAACCAAGATCACGCCATTCACTGCACTGCAGCCTGAGGAGGCCTCGTCTCAAAAAAAGAAAAAAAAAAAAAAAAAGATGGCAAATTATTTTTTGTGTATATTCTATCATAACTTTTTTTAAAAGTGAAAGAAATCAAAATCTGATTGTTTGGAAAGATCAATAAAACTGACAAGCTTCTATCAAAACTAACACAATAAAGGACTATTATGGTTTGAATATCATTTGCCCCCACCAAATCTCATGTTGAAGCTTGGTCCCCAATGTAGCAGTGTTGACAGGTGGTACCTTTAAAGGGTGATTAGGTTGTTAAGAGGGATTAATGTCCTTCTCAAGGGAGTTCTCACTCTGGTAGGAGTGGACCCACAAGAGTGGGTTGTTATGAAGTGAGGATGCCTCTTGTGTTTGGCCTCTCTTTGCAAACATGTGCTTCCCCTTGCAATTCTCTGTCATGTTATGACATAGCACAAAGCCCTCACCACATGTGGCCATTCATTTTAGACTTCTCAGCCTACAGAACCATAAACTAAATAAACCTTTTTCCTTTATAAATTACCTAGTCTCAAATATTTTGTTATAGAAACAGAAAATGAACTAAAACAGGAACGAAAGGAATTTCACTATAGGCCTCACGGACACTAAAAGGACAATAAAATAGTATAAACAACTCCACGTAGGTAAGTTTGCTATCTTTAAATGAAATGGACCAATTCATAGGAAATGACAAACTACCAAAACGCACCCAAGATGAAATATGTAACCTGAACAGCTCTGTAACTATTAAAGAAATTGAATTTATAGTATGAAATATTCCGAGATGCTTTCACTGACTAATTCTACCCAACATTTTAAGATGAGGTAACACCAACTCTGCAGAATCCCTTCCAGGAAACAGGACGGGATCGCATTTCTCCACTCATTTAATGAGGTCAGCATTATCCTAAAACAAAAATCAGGCAAAGACAATACAAAGAAGCAAAACTAAAGACCAATTTCCAAAGTCAACATAAACACAAAAATCATCAAGAATATATTAGCAAATCAAAATCAGGAACATAAAAAGAGTTACATACCACACCATGTGGGGTTTATCCTAGGAATGCTACACTTCTTCAATATTCCAAAAATCAATCAATAAAATCCACTGTGTTAGAATCACTGGTCAGCAAACTATGGTCCAGAGGCCAAATCCAGTCCTATACTTGGCCTCCGTAATTATTTTCTTGGAATAAAATCATGTATATTTGTTTACATACTGTCTACATCTGCTTTCATGCTACAAGAGCAGATATGAGCAGTTACAACAGACAGCATACAGCCAACAAAGCCTACTATGTGACCCCTTTACAGAAAAAAACTTGGGAGGTCACCACCATTAGACACACCTAACAAGAAATGCTAAAGGAAGTTATCTGCAATGAAGCAAAAGAACTCTAAAAACATATTAAAGAATAAAACTCACTATAAAGATAACAATATATTCAAATTCAGAATACTCTAATACTGTAATGGTTGTCCCTAAATCACATTTAAGTCTAGTATAAATGTAAAGAGACAAAAGTATTAAATATTAACTAAAGATACAATAATTTGGTAATGGATACATGATATATAAAAGATATACATTATGAAATCAATAACATAAAATGTGAAAGAAGAAGTTAAATGTAAAGTTTTGGTATACTGTTGAGGTTATCAGCTTAAAATAGACTATTAACGCTATAAGATGTATTACGTAAACTTCCTGGTAACCACAAAGAAAAGGCCTGTAGTAGATACATAAAACAGAAAAGAAGCAAAGCATATTACTAGCAAAAAAAAATCATCAACTCACAAAGGAAGACAGCAAGAGAGGAAGACTGAAACAAAGAAACTACAAGAGTCAGAAAAATTGACAAAATGGCAGTAGTAACTACTTACCCATCAATAATTATTTTAAATGGAAATAAACACTCCAGAAGACATAGATTGGCTGAGTGGAGGGTCTTGTTTTGTTTTGTTTGTTTTGTGTTTTGTTTTGTTTTGTTTTGTTTTGTTTTGTGTTTTGTTTTGTTTTGTTTTGTTTTGTTTTGTTTTGTTTTGTTTTGTTTTGTTTTGTTTTGTTTTGTTTTGTTTTGTTTTGTTGAGACGGAGTCATGCTCTGTTGCCCAGGCTGGAGTGCAGTGGCACGATCTCGGCTCACTGCAACCTCTGCCTCCCAGGTTCAAGCAATTCTCCTGCCTCAGTCTCCCAAGTAGCTGGGACTACAAGTGCCCACCACCATGCCCAGCTAATTTTTTGCAATTTTAGTAGAGATGGGGTTTCACTGTGTTAGCCAGGATTGTCTCCATCTCCTGGCCTCGTGATCCGCCCATCTTGGCCTCCCAAAGTGCTGGGATTACAGGCGGAAGCCACCGCACCCAGACGTTTTTTTATTTTTTCATTTTATCTTATGTTTTTTGAGATAGGAGTCTCACTCTGTTGCCCAGGCTGGAGTCCAACTAGTGAGCGCATGATCTCCGCCCACTGCAACCTCCACCTCCTAGATTCAAGCAGTTCTCCCACCTCAGCCTCCTGAGTAGCTGAGATTACACGCACACACCACCACACCCGGCTAATTTTTTGTATTTTCACTAGAGACAGAGTTTCACCCTATTGGCCATGCTGGTCTCGAACTCTTGACCTCAGGTGATCCACCTGCCCCAGCCTCCCAAAGTGCTGGGATTACAGGCGTGAGCCACCACATCTAGCCTGAGCGGATTTTTGAAAACAAGATCCAACTACATGCTGGTTACAAGATACATAAAACACAGAAAATCAAAAACATATCACTACCAAAAAATCATCAAATCACAAAGGAAGACAGCAAGAGAGGAAGACTGGAACAAACAAACTACAAGAGACAGAAAATTTCATAAAATGGCAGCAGTAACTCCTTATCTATCAATACTTATTTTAAATAAAAGAGTGCAATGGCACGATCTCAGCTCACTGCAACCTCCACCTCCCGGGTTCAAGTGATTCTCCTGCCTCAGCCTCCCCAGTAGCTGGGATTATAGGCATCTGTTACCATGCCCAGCTAATTTTTGTATGTTTAGTAGAGGTGGGGTTTCACCATGTTGTTCAGGCTGGTCTCGAACTCCTGACCTCAGGTGATCCACCCGCCTCAGCGTCCCAAAGTGCTGGGATTACAGGCATGAGCCACGACACCAGCTGAGTGGATTTTTAAAAATAAGATCCAACTATATGCTGCCTACAAGAGACTCTCTTTAGCTTTAAAGGATTGAGGCACAAAGTGAAGAGATGGAAAAAGATATTCCACACAAATATTACCCAAAGACAGCAGAGATCCTTACATAACATAAAACAGACTTTAAGTCAAAAAGTGTTACAAGAGATCAGAGGTCAATTCATCAAGAGAATGTAACATTTATAAATATATACATGCCCCAATTTGGAGCACTTAACAATGTAAAGCACTATCAACAGAACTAAAGGAGAAATAGCAATACAGTAAGAGTGGGGAACTTAAATACCCCACTTTCAACAATGGATAAGTAATCCAGACAAAAATCAATAAGGAAACGCAGACTTGAACAACATAACAGACCAAATGGACCTAAAAGACACCTACAGAACATTCCAGCCAACAGCAGCTGAATATACATTCTTCTCAAGCATACACAGAATATTCTCCAGGACAGATCACACGTTAAGCCACAAAACAAGTCTTAACAAATTCAAGAAGAATGAAATCATTTCAAGTATCTTTTTTTTTTTTTCTGAGACAAAGTCTCGCACTGTCACCTAGGCTGTAGTGCAGTGGCGCGATCTCGGCTCACTGTAATCTCTGCCTCCTGGTTTCAAGCAATTCTTCTGCCTCAGCCTAGCAAGTAGCTGGGACTACAGGTGTGTGCCACCAAGCCCAGCCAATTTTTATGTATTTTTAGTAGAGACAGGGTTTGACCAGAATGGTCTCAAACTCCTGACCTCGTGATCTGCCCGCCTTGGCCTCCCAAAGTGCCGGGATTACAGGCGTGAGCCACCACGCCCGGCCTCCTTTCAAGTATCTTTCTAACAACAATGGTATCAAACTAGAAATCAATGACAGAGGAAGAAAACTGGAAAATTCACAAAGAAATCAAAAGGGAGAATCTATTTATGTGGTTATCGTATTTACAAATCAAGGAAAACTGATCATCTCAATAAATGCAGAAAAAAATCAGATACAAACGGAATCAGACTTCTGTGTCCATGGGTTCCCCATCTGTAAATCCAAATGACTATGGATCAAAAACATACATTTATTATTTTATTACTCTAACTGTATACTCCATGAAGACTGGAATTCTGTTCTATTCACTGCTGCACCCCCAACACCTAACAGCACCAGATGAAACATAAGCACTCAATATATGTTTTGTTGAATGAATAGATGGTTCTGCAACTCAGGACAAAAATATGAATTAAATTATAAATATTTAGATAACAGCCTAACAACTATAAAACAAGCAAGCTACAGTTCTGCCTCCACTGAACAAAATAGTAACGTTTCACAGGGAGTCAAACTTTAAAACCAAGCCACTTAACACTGGATGTTGTAACATTAAGCTAAGTGATAAGAAGTAAGAGACTTTAACACCATAAAGGAAGAGGCAAAAGTGTCATAATTAGCAGAAAATATCACCAATGTCTATTTAAAAAATATAAGTTTATCACCTGAAATATTAAGAGTTCTTTAAGATTGTCAGATCAACTAGTAACATATAAGCATAAACTTTCCTATACAGCATATTGAACAAACAGTAGAAATAATCTATTCTACTGTCATGGAAAGAGGTATCAACAATAAAGTTACTAGAAATAACTTTAATAAGAAATACAAAACTCTACTTATAAACATAAAAAAACAGTATCTTCAGACACAAACCTAATTTTAAAAAAAAAAAGGGACAAAGAATATGAATAAGTAATTCATTTTTAAACAAGAAATTCAGACAAAATTAATCAACCTATAGAGTAAGATAAAGCATTCAACTTCACCAAGTAATCAGGGAACTCAAACAATTATATGAAAAATGAAAAATACTGGCTGGGTGCACTAGCTCATATCTGTAATCCCAGCACTTTAGGAGGCCAAACTGGGTGGGTCACTTGAGGCCAGGAGGGAGACTAGCCTGGCCAACATGGTGAAACCCCATCTCTACTAAAAATACAAAAATTAGCCAGGCTTGGTGCTGCACACCTGTAGTACCAGCTACTCAGGAGGCTGAGGCACAAGAATCACTTGAACCTGGGAGGTGGAGGTTGCAGTGACCCAAGACTGTACAACTGCACTCCAGCCTGGGCAAGACAGCAAGATTCTGTCTCAAGAAATAATAATAATAAATAATAAAATAATAAAAATTGAAAAGCAATAAATTGTTTAATCATTTTTAAAGTGAATAAATGAGAAAAACAAATTCTCAATAGAAAAATAACAAATACAGGCTGGGTGCGGTGGCTCACGCCTGTAATCCCAGCACTTTGGGAGGCTGAGGTGGGCGGATCACGAGGTCAGGAGATTGAGACCATCCTGGCCAACATGATGAAACCCCGTCTCTACTAAAAATACAAAAAAATTAGCTGGGTGTGGTGGCGCACACTTGTAGTCCCAAGCTACTCGGTAGGCTGAGGCAGAAGAATTGCTTGAACCCAGGAGGCAGAGATTGCAGTGAGCCGAGATCGTGCCACTGCACTACAGCCTGGGCGACAGTAGGAGACTCCATCTCAAAAAAAAAGAAAAATAACAAATATGGTCCAACAACTGAAAGAGTGAAATAGTCTCTAAACACGAGATTTTCAACCTAACAATTTTAGAAATGGAAATGAAAGCAAGGAGTATCATTTTACATTACCAATTAGCAAAGAGTGATAACGCACTCTCCTAGTCAGGTTATAGGAAAATCGACACTAGTAGGAGTGTAAACTGAACAACCAACCAGGTCAGGTGTGGTGGCTCACACCTGTAATCCCAGCACTTTGGGAGGCCAAGGTAGACGGATCACGCGGTCAGGAGTTTGAGACCAGCCTGGCCAAAATGGTGAAACCCCATCTCTACTAAAAGTATAAAAATCAGCCAAGCATGGTGGTGCACATCTGTCATCCCAGCTACTCAAGAAGCTGAGGCAAGAGAACGGCTTGAACCCAGGAGGCAGAGGTCACGGTGAGCCAAGATCACACCACTGCACTCCAGCCTGAGCAACAGAGCACAACTCTGTCTCCAAAAAACAAAAACAAAAAAAATTGAAGAGAAAAACACAAGGAAAAGATTCATGCAAAATCAGTTTTTCAGAAGTCCCGTGATTTAAAAATGTCAAACATTAAGAGGAATATCCATTTTGCTTACCAATATACCTCATTTTACAGATATTGAGTTTCGTTTTGTTTTGTTTTTGAAATGGAGACTCATACTGTCACCAGGGCTGGAGTTCAGTGACAAAATCTCAGCTCACTGCAACCTCCACCTCCCGGGTTCAAGTGATTCTCCTGCCTCAGCCTCCCAAGTAGCTGTGATTATAGGTGCCAGCCACCATGCCCAGCTAATTTTTTATATTTTTTTCTTAGCAGAGATGGGGTTTCACTATGTTGGCCAGGATGGTTTCAAACGCCTGACCTCGTGATCCATCCGCCTTGGCCTCCCAAAGTGCTGGGATTACAGGCATGAGCCACCACACCTAGCCAGATGAGTTTTTTAAAATAGTCAAAGTTTTTGGCAACTTTGCATTGAGTAAGTCTTCTTTCTTTTTTTCCTTTTTTTTTTTTTTCTTGATACAGATTATTTCTCTTTCACCCACGGTGGGCTGCAGTGGCACAATCTCAGCTCACTGCAACCTCCATCTCCCAGGTTCAAGCGGTTCTCCTGCCTTAGCCTCCTGGGTAGCTGGGATTACAGGCACCCACCACTACGTTCAGCTAATTTTTGTATTTTTAGTGGAGACATGGTTTTGCCACGTTGGCCAGGCTGGTCTTGAACTCCTGACCTCAGGTGATCCACCTACCTTGGCCTCCTCGCAAAGTGCTGGAATTACAGGTGTGAGCCACTGCGCCTAGCCTGAACAAATCTATTCATATCAATTTCTAGCAGCATGCACTCATTTTGTGATTGTGTCTCTGTGTCACATTTTAGTAATCCTCAAACTATTTTTAACTTTTTCAATTTTATTATATCTGTGATAGTGATCTATGATCAGTGACTTTCCCCCATTTGGTTGAGAAAGGGTCTTGTTCTGTCACCCAGGTGAGAGTGCAGTGGCACAATCACAGCTCATTGCAGCTTCAACCTTCCAGACTCAAGTGCTCAGCCTCTTGAGTAGCTGAACTACAGCCATGTACCACCACACCCAGCTAATTTCTTTATTTTTTATAGAGATAGGGTGTCACCATGGTGCTCTGGCTAGTCTCAAACTCAAGCTATCCTCCTGCCTTGGCCTGCCAAAGTACTGGGATTACAGGAGTGAGCTACCATGTTATCTTTGGTGTTGCTATTGTAGTTCTTTTGGAATATCATGAACCATGCCCATATAAGATGGCTAACATATAATGTGTGTTCTGACTCCTCCACCAACTAGCCATTCCCTATCTTTCTTTCACCTTCTTTTCAGGCCTTCTGTTTCCACAAGACACAATCATTTAAAATTACGCCAATTAGTTAACCCTAATCCTACAATGGCCTCAAGAAATTCAGGTGAAAGGAAGAGTCACATGCCTCTAACTTTAAGTGACAAGCTACAAATGATTAATCTTAGTGGGGAAGGCATATCAAAAAGTGAGAAAGGCCTAAAGCTAGGCCTCTTGTACCAGTTAGTCAATTGTGAATGTAAACAAAAAATTCTTAAATGAAATTAAAAGTGCTATGTCAGTGAACATGAAATAATCTTATTGCTAATATAAACAAAGTTTTAGTGGTCCATATGGAAGATGAACACATCCACAACACTCCCTTAAGCAAAACACCTAATCCAGGGCAAGGTTCTAACTTTCTTCAATTCTATGAAGGCTGAGAGAGGTGAGAAAACTGCAGAAGAAAATCTGGAAGCAAGGAGAGGCTGGTTCATGAGGGAAAATGCTCTTGTCATAACATAAAAGTGCAAAGTCAAGCAGCAAGTGCTGACGTAGAAGATACAGCAAGTTATCCAGAATATCTAGCTAAGATCATTAATGAAGACAGCTATACTAAACAAGATTTTTTTACATAGACAAAAGAGCATTCTATTAGAAGAAGATGCCATCTAGGACTTTCACAGCTAGAGAGGGAAAATCAATGCCTTGCTTCAAGGGTCAGGCTGGGGCCACATCTGTAATCCCAGCACTTTGGGAGGCCAAGGTAGGAGAACAGCTTGAGCCCAGGAGTTCAAGGCCAGCCTGGGCAACAAGGCAAGACTCTGTCTCTTTTAAAAATAATTAGTAAGTAAGTAAATAAATAAATCAAGCTGACTCTCTTATAAGGGGCTAATGCAGCTGGTAACTTGAAGCTAATGCTCATTTGCCACTCAAAAAGTCCTAGAGCTCTTAAGAATTATGCTATATCGGGGTAGGAAAAAAGAATAAATAAATAAATAGATAGATAAGTAAAATTCAAAAAATAAATCAAAAGAATCATGCTATATCTAATCTGTCTGCTCCCTACATATGGAACAACAGTCTCCAGGATGACAGCACATCTGTTTACAGGACGGCTTACTGAATATTTCCAGTCCACTGTCAAGACCTACTGCTAAGGAAAAAAGACTGCTTTCAAAATATCAGCACTCACTAACAATGGACCAGGTCACTAAAGGGCTTTGATAGATATGTTCAGGGAGATGAATGTTACTTTCATGCCTGCCAGTACAATACAATATCTATTCTGCAACCCATGTATAAATTAGTAATTACATTTTTTCAGTCTTACTGTTTAAGAAATGCATTTCGTAAGGCTACAGCTGCCATAAAAACTGATTCCTGGCAGGGCGTGGTGGCTCATGTCTGTAATGCCAACACTTTGGGAGGGTGAGGCAGACAGATCAATTGAAGCAAGGAGTTCGAGACCTGCGTGGCCAACATGGCAAAACCTCATCTCTATTAAAAATGCAAAAATTAGAAAGGTGTGGTGGCACGCACCTGTAGTCCCAGAAGCTTCGGAGGCTGAGTCAGGAAAATCACTTGAACCAGGAGGCATAGGTTTCAATGAGCTGAGATCGCACCATTGCACCCCATCCTGGGCAACAAAGCGAGACTCCGTCTCAAAAAAAAAAGGGGAGGGGGATTCCTTTAGTAGGTTTGGGCAAAGTAAATTGAAAACCTTCTGGAAAAGATTCACCATTGTAGATGCCATTAAGAACATTCATAATTCATGAGAGGAAGTCAAAATATCAACATTAACAGGTATTTGGAAGAAGTTAATTCCAAAGCTCATGGATGCCTTTGAGGGGTTCAAGACTCAAGTGGAGGAAGTCACTGCAGATGTAGTAGAAACAGCAAAAGATTTAAAAGTGGAGCCTGAAGATGTGACTACTGAATTGCTGCCACCTCATGATAAAACTTGAACAGATGAGGACTTGTTCCCTACAAATAAGCCAAGAAATTGGTTTCTTAAAGATGGTTGTGAACACTGTTGAATGACAAACAAACGATTTAGAATACTACCTAACCTTAGTTGTCAAAGCAGCGGCAGGGTTTGAGAGGACTGACTCCAATTTTGAAAATAAGTTCTACTTACGGGTAAAAATTGCCATCAAACAGCATCACGTGTTACAGAGAAATCTTTCATGAAAGAAAGAGGCAATCAATGTGGCAAACTTCACTGTTGTCCTACTTTAAGAAATTGCCAGAGGCACCCCAACCTTCAGCAATCACTGCTGGGATCACTCAGCTGCCACCAACATCTATCAGCAAAAATCTTACAATTTACTGAAAATTCAGATGATCAGTAGCATTTTTTGGCAATAGAGTATTTTTAAATTAAAGTATCCACATTGGTTTTTTAAAATACAAAGCTATTACACATTTAATAGACTACAGTAGAATATAAACAATATTTACACGCACTGGTAAAATATGTGTGCCTTGATTTATGGTGATATTCACTTTATTGTGGTGGTCTATAATGGACCCTGCAGTACCTTTAAGGTATGCCTGTATTTACTTCGGTACTAATTCTAGATTTACCTCTGCATATATCTGAGTGTTTAACTTCCTGGTCTCATGTTCTTTAAATAGTTAATATCAAACTAATTACGAATCATGCAGACCAATTAACAAGCCCAACTTCCAATATTTTCTTCACTCTGAAATAAATATTTCCAACAGTATATTATGCCAGAAGTTCTGGGTTTTGGGGGTGTTGTGTCTTAATTTTTCTGTACTCTATTTTCAACTTCAGTGAAATGAAAATATAAGCTCTATCTTCCTTAAAAATTTATAAGGAATCAAATGAAATGAAGAAACGTTGTCCAGTTTCTCCCATCTTTAAAAAACTTCCCCCTGCACTTCATTTCAACAACCTGGTTTGTAGAAAGAGTCCATGCATGGCCTCCCTCCCATTCCCTCGTCTTTCATTCATTTCTTGCTCAAGGCCCTCCCAACACCACTGAAACTTATTCCAGTATCCCTTTAAAATAAAAAAAGCAAATTCTAGTCCCCATCTTTCCATTCTTTCAGTTGAACTACTTTTTCCAAAACATTGTGCAAATGTAAAAAAATACCTAATTGCAGCCAGGGTGCGGTGGTTCATGCCTGTAATCCTAGCACTTTGGGAGGCCGAGGCAGAGGGATCACTTGAGTCCAGGAGTTCAAGACCAGGCTGGCAACATGATGAAACCCCATTTCTACAAAAAATACAAAAAAATTAGCCAGGTATGGTGGTGCATGCTTGTGGTCCCAGCTACATGGGAGGCTAAGGCAGGAGGAACACCTGAGCCCAGGAGGTGGAGGCTACAATGAGCCGAGATCACTGCACTCTAGCCTGGCCAACAGAGTAAGATCCTCTCTCAAAACAAAAATAAAAAAGTAAAAAACCTAGCTACATACTGAACTATTTGTCAATTAATTTGAAATCCAAAGTTTGTCCTAAAATTATCCGAAAAATAACCAGGGAGGGGCAGGAAATGATGGTATAGATGAAATGTAGCTGATTAGCCGGCATACATGAATAATTGTTGAAATAAAGTGATGAGAACATGAGGGTTAAATAAATTTTTTTTTTTTTTTTTTGAAAAAGAGTCTCACTCTGTTGCACAGGCTGGAGTACAGTGGTGCAATCCTGGCTCACTGCAACCACCGCCTCCCAGGTTCAAGCGATTCTCTTGCCTTGGCCTCCTGAGTGCTGGAATTACAGGTGCACGCCCAGCTGATTTTTGTATTTTTAGTAGAGACAGGGATTCACCATGTTGACCAGGCTGGTCTCAAACTCCTGACCTCATAATCCACCTGCCTTGGCCTCCCAAAGTGCTGGGATTACAGGTGTGAGCCATTGTGCCCAACCAAAAGTCTATTTTTATACACATTTTAAAGTTCTATAATAAAACATTTTTTAAAACTTCATTTACTACTTGATGCTAAGTACATACGTATAACTAAAGTAGCACCACAGAGTTATTATACTTGCAAGACTGTTCAACTTTTTACCCAATGAATAAATTCTTCCTGTAACATCCCAGACCAGACATCCAGCCTCTACTTCAATCAATGTAAAGCATATAACAATAATCCCCACATGGAAATACAAATATGAAAAAGGCATTCATCAAATTAAGGAATATGTAATAGAAACAAAAAAAAATGTCTCAAGTACAGTGAAAGCACATGCACAAAAAAATAGGTTAGTCAAGACAAATCACTTTATGATTAGTAAAGACTTTACAAGGCAACAAAAGCAAAAACAAACAAGTGGGATGGCATTAAACGAAAAGGCTCTGCAAAACCGAGGAAATGATTAAAAGTGAATAGCTGGGCACAGTGGTTCACGCCTGTAATCCCAGCACTTTTGGAGGCTGCAATGGGAGGATCACTTGCACCCATGAGTTCAAGACCAGCCTGAGCAACACAGCGAGACCCCAGTATCTACAAAAACTAGCCAGGTACAGTATTGCGCACCTGTATTCCCAGCTGCTTGGGAGGCTGAGATAGGAGGGTCATTTGAAGCCCAGAAATTTGAAGCTGCAGTCAACTATGATTGCACCATTGCACTCCTGCCTAAGTAACAGAATGAGATCTCATAATTTAAAAAATAAAAATAAAAAGATAGGTAGGATTTACAGACTAAAAAATTGAAAAGAGATTAGAGTGGAAAAAGGAAGGAGGGATAGCAAGAATAGCCTGGGCAGGTAGACATAAGGGTAAAATTCAGCCATGTTCAAAAAGGAACAAATAAAAGCACTGAAAGGTAAGACAGACCCACCATATTTATGACTTGAATCCCAAGCTAAGAAACTGGAACACGATTTAGCAGAGAGGCTCTGAAAGTTTTACAGCAAAAAGCATTAGAATCTTACTTGGTATATTCTCTGGAGTTTTTAGCAAAGAAGTAAAAAGGAAATGAAAAAAAGAAAAAGAAAAAAAGCATTAGAATCAGTTATATACTGGAAAAAAATAGCCTCATCATTTTAATAATCCAGATTGGGAAATAAAATCTAAAAAAGGTGTTCAATGGACATCCCATTTCTTTTGTATAGCAACTTGAATGGTCATCAAGTTTTGTTCTGTTTTTAATTCACAATGAAAATCTGACTATTCATTTATTCAACAAATATTTGAGTGCCAGCTATGCATTAGGCACTGTTCTAAACATGCCAATAACATTTATTTAGTGGTACTGATTCTGTACTCCAAAACAATGATTCTTTACTGGGGCAAGGGAACAATTTTTGCTGCCTAAGGGACATCTGACAATGTCTAAAGACATTTTTGGTTGTCACAGTGTGTGAGGGGGTATGCTACTGTATCTAGTGGGTGAAAGCCAGGAATGCTGCTTAATATCCTACAATGCACAGGACATAGTTCCCACGACGAGGAATTAGCTAGCCCAATAGCATCAAGGTTGAGAAATCTTGTTCTAGAGCAACACATTTCTATTCCCTCTTTCATAGTAACTGTTAATAAACATTAGTTCCATTTTCTCCTATTTGAGTTCTGTAAGAGAGACTTCAAAATATCTTAAGAAACGTAACACCATTTTAATAATTCGGCAAGTAGAAGTAAAGATATCGTGAATCTTGAGATTTCACTTTCAAAAAGGTATAAGCTACACTTATTGTACAATATAACTTCTAGAAACAAAGCTGTCTTCTCCTCCTGACACTGATTGTTCTCAAAAACTCTGCTAAACGCTTTGAGTGATGTTTGATTATTCCTTTTATTTTGGAGTCCTTACAGCAGTTAATCACCACATTCTGCCAGTTCTTTCCATGTGAATGCCTCACATTTCAATGGATCCTTTTCTATTACCAATGCCATCATCTGAAACAATTTACTAACTGGTTTCTTTAGAGCTGAATGTCTGTGTCTCCTTCCCTCCCAAGCTATCCCTACTCATTAATACGGTATTTTTCACCTGCTCAAAAGTCCATATGGTTGCCTAACAACATACCAAATAAGAACCTAACTCCTGAAGCTTGACATTCAAGGCCTTTTTTAAATAACTAGCGACAATCCACTTTTCCAACTCTTTTCCCACTGCTCTCCCTCAGGAGTAGTCTTTTTTTTTTAGCAAAATGACTTATTCTAAGATACACAAACAACCTTTCCACCACATCAGAGACATCGAAAGCCACTCAGGCTTCATTGAGACAAAAGATATGCTTTCAACTCAGAAGAGCAGTAAGGGATCAACTTATAGGGAAAGCGGATCTAGCGACGTTCTTTAAATATGACAGATAACCCCCTTGGCTCATGCTACTGTCCTTATCTATAACAACCCCTATTTGCCCTTCTAATTCTCTGAACTCTTTCTCCTTCAAATCTACCATCTTTTCAAAACTCCAAACACAGAGTAATCTCAGCCACCGCCCCTACCCTACCCAATGCCTGTGACTTTCAAGTCATTTATTTGGCAATAAACTCGTCATCTCAATTTTACTAGTTCTCATTCGGATTCAGATAGCCAAGATTATGATAGATTCTTCAGTAAGCTGAAGGGTAAGAAAGGAGTATTTACATTCCCAGGTCAATTTTCAATGCTTTTTGGAAGATTCCGTTAAATTCACAATTTCCAGAACTGGCAAGGAATAGGTAAATACATACACTCATATATTACTGGTAAGAGTACAAATTGGTATAATTATCCTATAGTGATATCTGCCAACATTAAAAGTCTTTAAAATCTGTATACCCTTTGGCCTAGAAACTCAACTTGGAAATTTATCATGAGTAAATAATAAAGTATACAAAGGTTTAGCTATAAAGACACTCATCTCTGCATTGTTTCTAACGCTCAAAGATTGGGGGAGAGGGAAAGATTTCTTGTCCAATAAAAAAAGACTATTCAGATGAATCATTTATTTAAGAAATGTAATACTCTGCAACTACTAAAATCCTATAGTATCATGGTTATTGACATGTAACTCTCTTAATAACTATTTCCTAAGTGAAAAAATACAAACATGATACCACATAACTTATTTCAAATATCTCTACACATTTTTCTACTTTTCTATATTTTCTACACACCTATATATACATAATTTGTGTCTGTGGGTGTGTATATACATGCATGTAAATAAAATATACCTCTAAGTCTTTGTAACCTAAAAATGGCAGAGCAAAATGTTTTTATTTTCTGTCGTTTATAAATATTTATAATTTAGCTATATTAAATTACTTCTGATTTAGTAAACATATTTAAGGCCTATTTATAGTTGAATGGCAGTCTTACAAAACCTAACCAACCTTGGTTTAATCTATCTGTGGGAAAAGCATTTTTAGTAGGAATGTTAGTGCATCTTCCTACATTCCAGTAATCAGACAGTATTTATCATCAATTATGCTGGCGACTCTCACTTTGACATAGGCTAGGCAGCTGCTGGACCAGAAATGCTAGGAAAGAATGATGACAGAAAGCTAAGGAGAAAGCTAGGAAGCCTGGAAACTCCGGGAAAAGGAGAGATTATATGACACATGCTATGGGAACTAGTTTGTATGCGTGGGGCACAAAGCATACACTTAGATAAGAAGGGGATCATAAAACTAGAAAGGCAATAAATAGAATGTTATGTGCATCAACTTCAGATGCAGACTGTTTAGGTTCAATCCCACCTCTGCTTCTTACTACACATATATTACCTTAAGCAAGTCACTTAACTTCTCCCTGCCATTTCTGCCTCATTTGTATAATGGGGATAACTATAGACCCTACCTTGGAGGGTTGTCACACTAACGCATTCTGAGAATAGTGCCTGGTACTACAGTTAAATGATCATTAGTTATCCACACTCATCATCATCATTACTCCTATTACTATGATGTGAAGAGTCGCGCTGCTAGGACGGCAGCAACAACTTTTCAACATCAATCACTTTTAGACGGCCTCCTTTCTAGCCTTGTTAGTTGCCCAAGTTCTGAAAAGAACAAGAACTAGGACTCTATAAGGAGATCCGAGCAGGCGCGCACGCGCGTGCGTGTGTGTGTACGCATGTGTGTGTGCACATGCGTGCGTGCATGCACATGTAGACGAAGGAGGAATCAAGAGTAATAGCAAGAATGAGAATCAAATCTGTATAAGCAGTTCAGAAAAGGGACATCATGAGTCACTCTCCTCAGTTCTGCCCAAGGAGTTCCACAGTTTGTTGCTTATGTCATTCACTTGGATAAAACCTTTCAATGTCTCTCCATGGCCTTCAGAGCTAAATAAAAGACTATTCCTTGGAAAGACTCAAAACCCATACTACTTATGCAGCCTCATCTCTTGACTCTCTTACAACAAGCTCAGTGAGCTTCCAGCCATACTGAATTTCTTCAGTTACAAACTCACTCATGTCTCAGAGCCTTTGCATGTGCTGCTCCCTCTGCCTGAAAAGTAACCTCTACCTCCTCCAATAGCAAACTGCTACTTGACCTTCAAAATGCAGCTCAAGAAATCAGAGCTCTTTCCTGATTTCAAGGTAAGTGCCTCTGCTATATGCACCCCCTATGTGCATAACACCACCACCACCACTGCCACTACTAGCACACAGCACTGATCCACCACGAGCCAATCACTCCTTTAAGAGATCTTGCCTTTGGGTATTTCCAGATACTTTCCTATACAGTAACAGATACATTAAAAATAATAATTTTAAAAATTTATTAATCACAAATGGAAAATGTAGTGAACGTACTGACTACACTGGAAACTGGTTTTTGAAAAAAAAAAAAAAAAAGGTAAATAAGGGCCGTGCGCGGTGGCTCACGTCTGTAATCCCAGCACTTTGGGAGGCCAAGGCAGGTGGATCATGAGGTCATGAATTCAAGACCAGCCTGGCACAATGGTGAAACCCCGTCTCTATTAAAAATAGAAATATAATTAGCTGGGCATGGTGGCAGGCGCCCATAATCCCAGCTACTTGTAGGCTGAGGCAAAGAACTGCTTGAACCCAGGAGGCAGAGGCTGCAGTGAGCCAAGATCGTACCACTGCACCCCAGCCTGGGCAACAGAGCCAGACTCTGTCTCAAAAACGAAAGGTAAACAAGCATTTGTTCTGCCTTTCCTATGTGAACAGTTACACTGGACAACCAAGTAAGACGTGATGAAAATTTTTCCCTTCATAAAAAAGTATTCCAGATAATAAAATTTAGAATAACAGAAATAGAACATCATCATTTTACAACCCTTAATGAATCAATGGATCCAGACATTGCTCACCAACAGTTGCTAGTATCACAAAAAGAGACTACAACATTGTGTGCCTCCTGATGAAAGAATGCACCACAACATAAGAAGTGGTCTTATAATAAGACTGAACCAAGCCTCCGGCTCCAACTACTAATTTGGAAATACAGAGAATACAGAAATGCCAGCGATAAACTTGGTATTGAATCTCAGAGATACAATCAGCAAAATCCTGACGATGGGAAAGTCTACAGGGCAAATAACCCATTTCTTTAACAAATAAATTGCAAGAATAAAAAGGAGGGTGGTAACCTACAGATTAAGAGACTTAATAACAATATGTAAGCCTTATTCAAATACATTAAAAAACTGAGACGTGTTTATCTGAACATTGAATATTTGATGTTGTGAATTTAACTGTCAATTTATTTTTAAGTATGATGGTGGTATTAGGTTTTTCTTAAGTCTTTACTTTTTAGAACTACATTCTCTAATATTTATAAATGAAATTCTATTGTGCCTGAGGCCAGGTGCAGTGGCTCATGCCTGTAATTCCAGCACTTTGGGAGGCAAGGCAGGCGGATCACCTGATATCAGGAGTTCAAGACCACCCTGCTCAACATGGTAAAACCCCAACTCTACTAAAAATACAAAAATTAGCCTGGCATGGTGGCACTCACCTATAATCCCAGCTACTTGGGAGGCTGAGGCAGGAGAATTGCTTGAACCTGAGAGGCGGAGATTGCAGTGAGCCGTGATCATGCCACTGCATTCCAGTATGAGTGACAGAGCGGGACTCCGTCTCAAAAAAGAAAAATTCTATTTTAGGCCAGGCGCAGTGGCTCACACCTGTAATCCCAGCACTCTGGGAGGCCAAGGCAGGCAGATCACAAGGTCAGGAGATCAAGACCATCCTGAACAACATGGTGAAACCCCGTCTCTACTAAAAATACAAAAATTAGCCAGGCGTAGTGGCAGGCACCTGTAATCCCAGCTACTCTGGAGGTTGGGGCAGGCAGAAAAACTGCTTGAACTCAGGAGGCAGAGGATGCAGTGAGCCAAGATTGCACCAATGCACTCCAGCCTGGGCAACAGAGCAAGACTCTGTCTCAAAAAAAAAAAAAAGAAAAGAAAAGAAAAGAAATTACATTATGCCTGAAATTTGTTTCAAATGAACACAATTGGGTAAGACTATAAATGAAACAAAATTTGACATGTGTTAGTACAACTGTTTTAGCAATGTGATGACACTTAGGTTCGTTGTGTTAGTCTTTACACATTTGTATATGTGCAAATTTTCTCTAATGGTTTTTGTTTTTGTTTTTGTTTTTAAGACAAAGTCCCACTCTGTCGCCCAGGCTAGAATGCAGTGGCATAATCTTGGCTCACTGCAACCTCCACCTCTCACGTTCCAGGGATCCTCGTGCCTCAGCCTCCAGGCATGCACTTCCACGCCCAGCTAATTTCTATATTTTTTGTAGAGACAGGGTTTCACCATATTGGCCAGGCTGGTCTCAAACTCCTGACCTCAAGTAATCTGCTTGCCCTGGCCTCCCAAATTGCTGGGATCAAGGCATGAGCCACCGCGCATGGTCTAGATGTTTTTTTTTAAACGGTGAAAAGGGAAAAGGAGTGACTATTAAGACTACCGAATGCCAGGGCAAGTGGAAGAAAGGAAAAAAGATCACAGATCAACAATGTGAAAGAAATTATTTTAGCACAAAACAAAAGACCTGTGCTGAAGAAAAGGCATCACCAGGACAAAGATTTATGATACAAGAGAATGCAAGGAATACAGTGAAGATGTCTTCATGCAGTACTTTCAGTAGAGTGTTAAAAGCACAGACCCAGCTGGGTGCAGTGGCTCACACCTGTAATCCCAGCACTTTAGGAGGCCAAGGTGGGCGGATCACTTGAGGTCAAGAGTTCCAGACCAGCCTGGCCAACATGGTGAAACCCCATATCTACGAAAAATACAAAAATCAGCTGGGCATGGGGGCACTTGCCTGTAATCCCAGCTACCTGGGAGGCTGAAGCAGGAGAATCGCTTGAACCCAGGAGGCAGTGGTTGCAGTGAGCTGAGACCACACCACTACACTCCAGCCCGGGCAACAGTGAGACTCCATCTCAAAAAAAATTTTTTTTAATAAAAATAAATAAAAGCACAGACCCTGCAGCAAAGACTGCCTGGGTTCAAATCCTGTCTACATGACTCACTCTGAGCCTTAGTTTCCTCAGCTGTAAAAAAAGAAAAAAAAAGGACAATAATAGTCTTTACTTCTCTCTCGTCGGAGAGTCTTTACTTAATTCTTTGTAAGAATTAAATGAGTTAAGATGGTTATAACATACAGTTCTCCCACATCAGTACTTCATAGAAGTTTTCATCATCATCCCCCTTCCCACTTTACAGAAAGAAACACGAACTGGAGAGGTGAAAAGTGACTTGCTCAACAACTTGAAAACCATCTTCCAGGAATGGTGCTTACCACTGGTGGCAAAAACTGGCTTGACAATTCACCAAAGTGTTTCCATTTCCTCCTGGCATATGGCTAAACTACATTTCCCAACTTCCCTTTCACTTGACTGTTCTGGAAAATGAACTGTGGGCAAAAGCAAAAGAAGCCTCTTTTCTACTCCCAGTCCTTGTCCCCAAACTTCCCATGCAATCCCTGAACCACTTCTCACCCCCACTTGCCAGGTGGACATCTATGCTTCGAGCAACAGAGAAGAGAGTAGCCTGAGTCCCAGTATGACTTACCTGTTACCATGTTACGCTCTTGAAATTTTGGCCATCATAATGTTAAAAAGACAGTATTTTTTATTAACTCATCACAACAATCATTATTCCTATTCAATAGTTGGGGAAACTGAAGTATAAAGAAATCATGGTCAATTATTAAATGTTAGATCCAGAAGTTAAACCAGCACTGGCTTAATACACAGCTCAGGATCTTAAGTGACTTCCAAGATCCTAAGACCAAGAAGTGCATCAGGATTTCTAACTTAGAGTAGACACATTTTATATAGAATTTTGTTAAGTATTCCTTAAAATATCACTTTAATATGCCACAAGAATAACCGCAGAATAGTATTACTTTGAAGTAGAAATATATAAACACGAACCCAAAATATTAAGTAGGGTTTTACAATCAACAAGACACATCAGAATAAGATATCTTTAAAACACTATGTACATTAAAGAGATCATACTTTGGTGGTGGGGAGGGGGACAAAAAGAAGAAGAAGGAAAAAAAAAAGAGAGATCATACTTCCTTACCCTAATAAAGAACCATGTAGTACAAATTTTAGCTTTTTAACTAAATATTAAAATTATTAAAAATATTAAATATACAACTTCCATTTGGTTTTACCGGAGCCATTCCTTTATACTGACAATTATATAATGTGATTTTAGTTATATAATATATGCAGTTATCAGTAATTTTTCAAAAATAGAATATGATGAAAAATAACTTTATTTCAATCATTACTGAGCTGCACCTACATTAATCACAATATACCTATGAAAGGATGTATAACATATACTAGTAAGCAAAAAAAAAAGTAAGTTACAAAATAGTATTTATAGTATAATGCCATTTGTTTTCAAAGAACATATATACCTATGCCTATGTTTTTTTCTATGTACATACATGTCTTATCTACAAACCAGAAACATCTGGAAAAATATCCAAAAAAGTTTCCAGTGATTACCTTTGTGGGGTAAAACTGAACTTGTGATGTATACTTTGTGTTAGAATTTGAATTTATGAAGAAAACATATACCTTTAGAATAAAAAATACTTGGGCTGGGTGCAGTGGCTCACACCCGTAATCCCAGCACTTTGGGGGGCTGAGGTAAGCAGATAACCTGAGGTCAGGAGTTCGAGACCAGGTTGGCCAACATGGCGAAACCCCATCTCTACTAAAAATACAAAAATTAGCCGGATGTGGTGTCGCACACCTGTAACCCCAGCTTCTCAGCTGAGGCAGGAGAATCCTTGAACCTGGGAGGCAGAGGTTGCAGTGAGCTGAGATCACACCATCACACTCTACCTTGGGTGACAAACCAAGATTTTGTCTCAAAAAAAATAAAAAATAAAAAATACTTTAAAATAAAACTTTATCTATCATTTACAGTAATGTAAAGTGATGCAACTCTAAAATTCCCACATAACCACGTTATATAGTAAAGCTTTCTAGCTTCTGGTAAAAATGGTAACCCTTTATAATGACTATATACATATATATATCTATATATATATCTATATATATATATATATATAATTTCATCAATTTCATTCATATATGGGTATACATTTATACATCTACCTACAAGTAAGTCTATTTAAATACACATATCCATAACTGCTTTTAAAAAAAAAAAAAAAAAGTATGTTCTGGCCAGGCACAGTGGCTCACGCCTGTAATCCCAGCACTTTGGGAGGCCGAGGTAGGCTGATCACCTGAAGTCAGGAGTTCAAGACCAGCCTGGCCAACATGGTGAAACCCCGTCTCTACTAAAAATACAAAAATTAGCCAGGCATGGTAGTGTGCGCCTGTAATCCCAGCTACTCAGGAGGCTGAGGCAGGAGGATCACTTGAACCCAGGCGGCAGAAGTTACAGTAAGCCAAGATCACGCCACTGCACTCCAGCCTGGGCAACAGAGTGAGATTCTGTCTCCCAAAAAAAAAAAAAAAAAATGTATGTTCTAATCAGGAGATTTTGGCAAGTTTTTCAAGCACGTACTTTTTTGTGAAACTGAGTTCTAACCTGAAAAATACCTGGGATTGAATGGAGAAAAAACACAGTATATTAACATTTCAAAACAGTTCTCATTTTAGGCTCAAATTTTATGTTTTGGGCACTATTTAGACTTTTTTCTTTTTTTTGAGATGGAGTTTTACTCTTGTTGCCCAGGCTGGAGTGCAATGGCTCAATCTCGGCTCACCACAACCTCTGCCTCCCGGGTTCAAGCGCCTGGCCTTTTTTTTTTTTTTTTCTTTTAAAGAAACAGGATCACACTCTGTAATCCAGGCTGGAAGTGCAGGGATGCACTCACCTCACTGCAGTCTCGAACTCCTGGGCTAAAGTGATCCTCCCATCTGGGCCTCCCAAAGTGCTAGGATTACAGGTGTGAGCCACCACACTCTGCCCAGACAGATATTTCAATATCTGATATCACTCCCTTCTTTCATACTTCAATGTTTATATACTCCAAGGTCTCAAGGAGAGAAATACAAACTACTTAACAGAGCATAAAAGACCTTTTATAATGAAATGTATGCCAGCTGTTCAGCTTCATCTATTGTCACTACACTACCTGCTATACTTTATCATATTTAGCCATTTATCACCCCCTTCAAAATTATTTGTATTTTTATGTGCTACTCCCCTCTACCTAAAATATATCTGGACAGTCCTTACTAGCTTTAAGGGTCACCTCTTCCAGGAAAGCTTTATCTAAGCCTCAGGGAACAATGGCTCATCCTCCTTTTCAGTACCAAGAAGTGTGTACATATCTCCATTTATATATCCACACCTGCCTTCTCACCTCACTTTAGGATTTAAGGGCAGAGATGTCATCTTATCATTCTGAATATTTATAATGCCTAGCAGAGTACCTGACATAGCAGTGTTCAATAAATAAATACTAAATGAATAAATCCAATTCAGATTGACACACAATACAAAAACACTTTAGTGCATCAAGGATTTAAGATAAATATTACACTAGTCATCTTTATATTGCAAAGTCTTTAACATACTGGTATGTACACAGACATACACATACACATATAAATATATCATGATGTTTGGTTCCATGTAAGTTTATTTCCCCAATCTGGTACGATCCTACAATAATTCCTTGCTGCTATGTGTACTGTTTACAAGTCCAAAGAAACTGTTACTAACCATACAAATCATGCACCCACAGATACATGGACAGTAACCCACAGAAACATGGACAGTAACCCACAGATACATGGACAGTAACTCACAGACACATGGACAGTAACCCACAGATACATGGACAGTAAATTTTTCTGAAAATACATAAACAAAACAGTGATTATAAGGTTAAGGTAGTGTTATGGACTAAACTGTGTCCCTCCAAAAGTCATGTGTTAAAGCCTGAGCCCCAAGTAACTCAGAATGAGTTATTTGGAGACAGGGCTTTTAAAGAGGTAATAAAGTTAAAATGGAGTGGTTTAGGTAGACCTGAATCCAACATGACTGGTGTCCTATAGAGATTAGGTTGGGCCTGTAATCGTAACACTTTGGGAGTCCAAGGCAGGAGCATTGTTTGAACACAAGAGTTTGAGATCAGCCTGGGCAACATAGTAAGACCCTGTCTTTTCTTTTTTAAAAAGAAAAAGAGAAGAAAATTAGAACCCAGATGATACACAAGGAAGGCCATGTGAAGATACAGTGAGAGAAGCCATCTGCAAGCCAAAGAGGAAGGCCTCAGAGGAAACCAAACCTGCAGGCAACCTGATCTTGGAACTCCAGCCTCCAGAATTGAGAAATGTAATCTCCTTTAATTTTAAAAAATTAAGAGCGACACTGGCTGGGTGCAGTGGCTCACGCCTCTAATTGCAGAATTTTGGGAGGCAGGGGTGGGCAAATCATGAGACCAGGAAATGGGAGACCATCCTGGCTAACATGGTAAAACCTCATCTCTACTAAAAATACAAAAAATTAGCTGGGCATAATGGCAGGCACCTGTAATCCCAGCTACTCAGGAGGTGAGGCAGGAGAATTGCTTGAACCCGGGAGGTAGAGGTTGCAGTGAGCTGAGATTATGCCACTGTACTCCAGAGCCTCAGTGACAGAGCAAGACTCCATCTCAAAAAAGAAAAAAAAAAGGTGATATTTATGTCACTCTGTGGTATTTTGTTATGGCAGCTCTAGCAAACTAATAGGAGAGGCTTCTAGTTTAGACTATTTAAATTTTCTATTTTCTTTTCTTTTTGAAGCAGGATTTCACTCTGTAACCCCTGCTGGAGTGTAGTGGCACAATCACAGCTCACTACAGCCTCGAACTCTTGGCCTCAAGCAATCCTCCCAAATAGCTGGGACTACAGGCATGCATCACCACACCTAGCTAATTTTTGTTTTCTGTATAGATGGAATCTCACTATGTTACTCAAGCTGGTCTTGAATTCTTAGGCTCAAGTGATCCTCCAGCCTTGTACTCCCAAAGTGCCGGATTACAGGTTGAGCCACCACACTCAGCCTACATGAACTTTTTTGAAACTAACAGGGGTTATGTGAACAGTAGAATTATGGTCCTCATTATGCTGGTCATACTTAAAACCTCTCCCCCCGAAAAACAAGGTAAAAACATACAGCCATAAAAAGGAATGAAATGTCCTTCACAGCAACATGCATGGAGCTGGAGGCTACCAATACCACATGGCCTCACTTGTAAGTGGGAGCTAAACAGTGAGTACACTGGCAGGGTGTGGTGGCTCACACCTGTAATCCCAGAACTTTGAGAGGCCATGGTGGGGGGATCACCTGAGGTCAGGAGTTCAAGACCAGTCTGACCAACACGGAAAAATCCTGTCTCTACTAAAAATACAAAATAGCTGGGCGTGGTGGCACATGCCTGTAATCCCAGCTACTCAGGAGGCTGAGGCAGGAGAATTACTTGAACCCGAGAGACAGAGGTTGTGTTGAGAATGCAGAAGAGGGGACACACAGGCTGAAAACTGCCTATTGAGTACTAAGGCCACTAGCTGTATGATGGGTGCACTAGAAGGCCAAACCTCGGCATTACATAATGTAGCCACGTAACAAATCTGCACATGTAACCCCTGAATCTAAAACAAATTTTTTTAAAAAATAAAAAAATGGTAAAGAAAAAACTAAAATGTATTAAATGACATAACTGAATATTCTAGACATCCGTCTACCATACTTTGTCCAAGAAATGCCACATTTTACCTTACTATAAATTTTTACCAGTTCCACAAAGGAACTGGGAAGTAGAAACTGAAGAACACTTTGTTAAACATTTCCTTGGGGATTAAAGAAGTAACAGCCGGCGGCTCATGCCTATAATCCCAGCACCTTGGGAGGCCAACCCAGGCGGACCACGAGGTCAGGAGTTCAAGACCAGCCTGACCAACATGGTGAAACCCCATCTCTACTAAAAATACAACAATTAGCCAGGTGTGGTGGCGGGTGCCTGTAATCCCAGCTACTCAGAAGGCGGAGACAGAGAATTGCTTGAACCCAGGAGGTAGAGGCTGCAGTGACCTGAAATCACGCCACTGCAGTCTAGCCTGGGTGACTGTCCAAAAAAAAAAAAAAAAAAAAAAACCTCAGAATCTCCTCTTTTAACAATCTGTTGCATGTATGTTTTGTATGTTTTTCCTGTCTTTTTGGGTTTTTGTTGTTGTTGTTGTTGTTGTTGTTGAGAGACCAAGTCTCACTCTGTCACCAAGGCTGAAGTGCACTGCTGCCATCTCAGCTAACTGCAACCTCCGCCTCCTGGGTTCAAGCCATTTTCCTGCCTCAGCTTCTCGAGTAGCTAGGATTAGAGGTGCCTGGCACCATACCTAGCTAATTTTTCTACTTTTAGTAGAGACAGGGTTTCGCCATGTTGGACAAGCTGGTCTCGAACTCCTGACCTCAGATAATCTGCCTGCCTTGGCCTTCCAAAGCACTGGAATCACAGGTATGAGCCACTGTGCACTCAGCCTTCTTTGTTTTGCGTTTTTGTTTTTTTCAGAGTGTCTCACTCTGGCACACAGGCTGGAGTGCTGTGGTACCATCTCGGCTCACTGCAACCTCTGCCTCCCAGGTTCAAACAATTCTCCTACCTCAGCTTCCTGATTAGCTGCGATTACAGGCACATACCACCACGCCCAGCTTATTTTTGTATTTTTAGTAGATATAGGGTTTCAGTATATTCGCCAGGCTGGTCTCAAACTCCTAACCTAAAAAATAAAAATAAATAAAAAATAAAAAGGGCTGGGCGTGGTGGCTCACGCCTGTAATCCAAGCACTTTGGAGGCCAAGGCGGGCGGATCACCTGAAGTTGGGAGTTCATGACCAGCCTGACCAACATGGTGAAACCCCATCTTTAAAAAAAATAAATAAAAAATAAAAAAACTCCTAACCTTAGGTCATCCACCCACCTCAGCCTACCAAAGTGCTGGGATTACAGGCATGAGCCACCGCGGCCTGCCTTGTTTTTCCTGTCTGTGTAATTAGACTTTAAAGCCCCTCAGAAGAGCTGGAGTATAAATGAAAACACAAAGAGCTTTGAGTCTGAGATCTGAGATAAAAATTCTGGCTTTATCACATACATACATAAATTTAAATGTTGGATTCCTCACCAGTAAAAGGGTCTTTTAAGTGATATAAAGTAGTCCTGCGCCTATCCACAGGAAATACATTTCAACCTCACACCCCACCCCTGCCTGGCTCCAACAGATGCCTGAAACCACAGATGCTACAAACCCCTATATATACTATGTTTTGTATTTTTCTTTGCCTCCAATGAATTTTCTCTCTTGACAATGCCTTATAAGTTACCATGCAGAAAAAATGTAAATGTATCTCATCTATCTTTTCTCCCCTACCCCCAACAAACCCTATCTACCTCCCACAGGACTAAGAATTGGAAAGGTCTTAGTACACCTACCACCTAACTATAGAAATGATCCAGACTCATATACTACTAATACTTTATTCTTCCATAAAGTTCTTCAAACTAAAATGAAATATGTAGTTTGATAATATGTAGCAAAAATACAGCTTTTTAAATATATCCTCTATGCTATTTCACAGCCACTTCACAATGACCCTACTTCCCCATTTATAACTCACCTAATTAGTTATTGGTAACCAACTCTTAGTCAAAAGTAAAAATGAAGGGCTATGGAACCATTCTCATTTCCCTTGAAGTGTCTTAGAAGCACACAGCATTCCACATGCATTATCTTATTGAAAGTGCAGTGTTTAATGAACTTGCCTAAAGTAATATCAGAATTTAGCACAATTTCATTGTATTTTGTGTGAATGCCCTCCCCAGCAAAACAAAAACGAAGCTGTGGTCTGGGTCACACAGCTAACTAAGTAATGGAGTTAAGGTTCAAAAACTCTTCAGTATCTGAAGCTCACACTCAAAACCTCCATGAAACACTGCTTTGCATCACTGAAATTAAAGAATGAACAATATAAACAGAATAAAATGAGAATCCCTTGTTATATCATAAGCCAGTTATCAGCTTTTTTTGGTGAAGGAAAGGCAGGCAACATCATGAAATGTTGTCTCTACTAAAATTGAAATCATTAGCTGGTGTGGTGGTAAGCGCCTGTAGTCCCAGTTACTCCAGAGGCTGAGTAGTGGAAGGACTGCTTGAGCCAAGGAGGTTGAGGCTGCAAGGAGCCATGACTGTGCCACTGCACTCCAGCCTAGGTAACAGAGTGAGACCCTACCTCAAAAATAAATAAACTAAAATAAAAATAAAAATTGTCTCCAGCAAAATAGCACATATAGAAGCAGGCAAGGGGCATTTTGTTTTTTCCCACCACCCCAATGCTGCCCCTATAACTCACACATGACAGTTTAATAAAAATAACTATTTGGCATTCAGGTTAAAATGACAACTACACCCAGAATAGGAACAACTACAAATTATGCATTGGACTCTGCAATCACCAGCCCCCACTTATAAATCTGAATGGAGATTCATTTTATTTCAAAATTAGAAAACTGATCTCAGAGTTTAAAACCTCACAACTTCAAAATATTTAGAATCTGGAATTATGTAACAAATACTTATTTTCTTAGCATGCAAAAATAATTAACAAATCATTTAAAAAGGATGACCAACTTAACAGAAAAATGGGCAATGACAAATAGACGTCACTACTAGTTACCTAACCAATAGCCACTCTCCCTCACAACCTGTTCCTTACAGAGCGCACCACCATTAAAATGGCTGAAAGGAACATCCTTCCTCTCACACTCTCACTTGTATTTAAGACATGGATGGATACCAACCATGGCTGATGGAATTGAAGTAAAACTCTGTTGGCCGGGCACGGTGGCTCAGGCCTGTAATCCCAGCACTTTGGGAGGCTTGATTCAGGTGGATCACCTGAGGTCAGGAGATTGAGACCAGCCTGACTAAAACGGAGAAACTCCATCTCTACTACACAAAATTAGCCAGGTGTGATGGCGCACGCCTATAATCCCAGCTACTTCGGAGGCTGAGGCAGGAGAATTGCTAGAACCCGAGAGGCAGAGGTTGCAGTGAACTGAGATCATGTCATTGCACTCCAGCCTGGGCAACAAGAAGTGAAACTCTGTCTCAAAAAAAAAAAAAAAAAGAAAGAAAAGAAAAGAAAAGAAAAAATCTGCTAAGGGCTTCCAGGAAAGGTTTTTAATTCCAAATAAAATTAGATGTGCATGAACAAATATACTTCATTCTTACTGGTTGTGGTCATTGGACCTGGTGTGAACTATGAATCCTCTTTTTCTCACATCCCTCAACAAATCTTTTAGGCTCTGCCTCAACATATGCAAAATTATGTCAACATTTCTCTGACGCGTATCATGCCTCGAATCATCTGTCACCCTGCTCCTTTTAATATTATCTTAACTAACACGCCTATTTCTACCTTGATCTCCTTCATTCTAGTCTCAACACAGCAGCCAGCATGAGAGTTTGAGAGTCTTGGTCAGATAAGGCCACTCCTCCACTCAAAAGCCCCCAAAGGAATCTCATCTAATCCACAGTAAAAGTCAAAAGATGGTCTACAAGGCTCTGCACAATGTGACTCCCTGCTACTTCTCTTATGATGTTTTCTCTGTAACATAGCTCTTGCTACACTAGCCCTTTCAGTTCTATGAAGATGCCAAGCACATCCCTGCCTCGGGGCTTTTGCACTCACTGTTCCCTGCACCAGCAATGCTCTTTCACAAATATCTGCCCTTTCCACTCTTACTTCCTTTAAGATTCTATTCAAACATCAGCTCACTGAGGCCTTCTCTGATGGCCCCACTTAAAATAATCCAACACAGCCCTTCCTATCCCTTCCATGGCTTTATTTTTTTCCATAAAACTTACTATCTTCTGACAACTTATAAATTCTACCTATTTGTTGTTGTTGTTGTTGTTGTTGTTGTTTGAGACAGAGTCTCACTCTTTCGCCCAGGCTGGAATGCAGTGGCACAATCTCGGCTCACTGCAGCCTCCAGCTGGGATTACAGGGGTGAGCCACTGCGCCCAGCCAATTGTTCCTATTTCTTTGACTAACTTCTTCCTTATCCCCACTAGAATATAAGCTCCATGAAGGAAGGCAATGAACTTTGTTTTGCTCACTGCTATATTTCCCATGCTTATAAAATATTGCCTAGTACATTTTAGGTGCTACATGATTATTTAAGTGAATTAATTTAGCAACCATCAACATGGAGCTGAATATAAAACAGCAGGAAAATGGAAACCATCTAGGTCTGTGACAATTTAATTGAGCCACTGAATTACACCTGGACTTCTGGTCATGTGAGGTAGAGTTTATTTATGGTTTAAGCCATTTTTAATTAAGATTTTTGTTATTGGAAGCTGCAAAGTACCTGATACATGGTATTGGTAGGCAGTGTGCAAAAAAAAATACAAGCGACAAATACAGTCAATTTAACTCAATCATAAGGCATGCAAATTAAAATAACCATGAAATAATGTCACTCAGTAAAAAATAAAAGTTTGGTACATGTAGAATCCCACTTAATATGATTCACTGAAACATTAGTAGCATTAAAAATATTTTAAGGGTTGTTTGTTGACACAGAGTCTTGCTCTGTCACACCGGCTGGAGTGCAGTGGCACAATCATGGCTCACTGCAATCTTGACTTCTTGGGCTCAAGTAATCCTCCTACCTCGCCTCCTGAGTAGCTGGGAGTAACAGGCACGTAGTAGCACACCTGGCTTTTTTTTTGTAGAGACAGTGTCTCACTATGTTGCCCACCAGGCTGGTCTCAAACTCCTGTGCTCAAGTGATCCTCCCGTCCTGGCCTCCCAAAGTACTGGAATTGCAGGCATGAGCCACATTGCCTAACCGCCTAACCACTTTTTAAGGGTGTCTTTGGTTTTGTTTTTTTTGGTGTTTTTTTGGAGACAGAGTCCTGCTCTGTCGCCCAGGCTGGAATGCAGTGGTGCAATCTCGGCTCACTGCAACCTCTGCCTCCTGGGTTGAAGCGATTCTCCTATCTCAGCCTCCCGAATACTACAGGAGTCCACCACCACGCCCAGCTAATTTTTATACATTTAGTAGAGACAGGGTTTCACCACGTTGGCCAGACTGGTCTCGAACTCCTGACCTCAAGTGATCTGCCCGCCTCAGCCTCCCAAAGTGCTAGGATTACAGGCGTGAGCCACCATGCCTGGCCTCACTTTGCAAGTTTTATACCTAAATATTACTACATATAACTCAGTAAGAGTGTGATATCCTATCACCTGTATTTTTCCCCACGCTTTGAGTGCTAGATAGGACTGCCCACTCTTAGCCAATTAAATAAAAACAATAGCTGACCCTGATAAAGTGCTTCTTCTTGTGCTGGCCACTTTTACATGTATAACTTATTACCCACAACAATCCTAAAACCTACAAAACCTTGTTTTCTCATTTTAAAGCTCTGAAAATTGAGCTACAAAAATAGATCAATGATCAGCCCCAAATCAAATAAATACTAAGTGTAAGGCTAGAATTTGAATACAAGCAATTCTGACAATCAAAACCCAAAGCACTACAAACACTACCACCCA
Source organism: Cacajao melanocephalus (assembly GCA_963573385.1). Taxonomy (NCBI): domain Eukaryota; kingdom Metazoa; phylum Chordata; class Mammalia; order Primates; family Pitheciidae; genus Cacajao; species Cacajao melanocephalus. The sequence continues at coordinate 113,510 of CAUYLG010015861.1, forward strand.
TAAGCGGAGCATTCTTCCAAATTGAATGTGCCTTTTCCTGCCATCTAGTCTGTGTTCGCGTTCTGACCCACACCAACTAACAAAAGGTATTCAAATAACAGTGCCAAACTTCCCAGAAAGATATGTTTACAGAAGAAAAACAAAAGATAAATGAAGACAAAGACTGGTGCAAGTCCTGTGTCTCACTTCAAGAGATCAAGATAATAATAATTACTTTTTAGGTTGTTGTGAGGATTAAATAAATTAACATAGTACATGTAAAGCACTTAGGATAGTGCTTGGCATACATTAAACCAATTAATGGTTTTTCTTTTCATTGTAATTAACATAATTATTATGGAAGGCTTCATAAATACCACTAAGCCTAGAAGGACTGACCAACAGCTATAGGACTCGTAACTGGAAAAAACTATGGCCAGAGATATCTTATGACTTCAGGGATACCAAAAAGAAAAGGACAATTGCTGATTTTCATTCTGGAAACAGAGAGCCAAAGTAATTTAGTAAAGAAAAAATGCTATTAGAACTCCCAATCCCATTTTCAGAAATGTAGGGCCTGCGAATGTCGTTAGTGAGGATGCCAGAAAAATGCATACTCTGCTGTCAGAATCCAAGCCAATACATCATTTTTGGAGGGCAACTGATGAATATACACCAAAACTTGAAACATATGTACTGTCCTCTTCGATGAGAGAACTTTACATCTAGGAATTAATCTTCTAGAATATGTCTACATGTACAAATATACAAGTACTAGGATGTTCCTTACAAAAATAACAAAATTGGAAATCAACTAAATGACCATCAATAGGGGAATGATTTAACTAATTAGGGTGCCTTCAATCTAATTTAAAACCTGTTTCTCAACTAAGATCAATCTCTAATCTAAGTAAATGACATTGCTGTCCACTCAGCTACTGAAGCCACAAATCTAGAAGACAATTTTAATTCTTCTTTCTCTCATATCCATCTCATCAAATCCTTTAGCAGATCTTATCACTGTAACTTTCCAAACACTTATTTTGTTTGTTCATTTGTTTTTTGTTTTGAGATGGAGTCTCACTCTGTTGCCCAGCCTGGAGTGCAGGGGCATCTCAGCCCACTACAACTTCCACCTCCTAGGTACCCACAATTCTCCTGCCTCAGCCTCCCGAGCTTTACAAGTACTTCAGATTACCTTTCTCCTCTGCCATCACCCTACTCTAAGCCACATGTGTCAAGATTACTCTCACAGACTTAAGGGTTTCCTGGTTTATAATCTTCTGAGGGCTTTCTGCACTGTGTAAAAAATTCCTGTTTTTTTTTTTTTTTTTTTTTTTTGAGACAGTTTCACTCTGTCACCTAGGTGGGAGCACAGTGGTGCGATCTTAGCTCACTGCAACCTCTGCCTCCTTGGTTCAGGTGATTCTTCTACCTCAGCCTCCCAAGTAGCTGGGACTACAGGCGTGTGCCACACCCGGCTATTTTTTTTGTTTTTAGTAGAGACAGGGTTTCACTGTCTTGGCCAGGCTGGTCTGGAACTCCTGACCTCGTAATCCGCCCACCTCAGCCTCCCAAAGTGCTAGGATTACAGGAGTGAGCCACCGCACCGGGCCTTTTTTTTTTTTTTTTGAGATGTAATTTCACTCTTGTTGCCCAGGCTGTAGTGCAATGGTGCAATCTCGGCTCACTGCAACCTCCAACTCCTGGGGTTCAAGTGATTCTCCCACCTCAGCATCCCAAGTAGCTGGGATTATAGGCATGCGCCACCAGGCCCAGCTAATTTTGCATATTTAGTAGAGACGGGGTTTCTCCATGTTAGTCAGGCTGGTCTCAAACTCTCGACCTCAGGTGATTCACCCATCTCAGCCTCCCAAAATGCTGAGATTATAGGCGTGAGCCACCGTGCCTGGCCAAATCCCAGCTTCTTGCCATGGTATCAAGGGCACTATCTGACTGGGCTCCTGCTTGCCTCTCAAATATGATCTCCTATGTTCCCCTCATTGCACAGTAACACCAATCTTATTCTGGGAGATAGGAGGATCCCTTGAGTATAACACACTTGATATGGGTTGGATATGTCCCCACTCAAATCTCATCTTGAATTATAGCTCCCATAATTCCCACATGTTGTGAGAGGGACTCAGTGGGAGATAACTGAATCATAGGGCTGGTTTCCCCTATACTGTTCTCCTGGTAGTGAGTAAGTCTCACGAGAGCTGCTGGTTTTACAAGGGGAAACCCCTTTCACTTGGTTCTCATTCTCTCTTGCCTGCCACCATGTAAGATGTGCCTTCTGCCGTTACTGCGAGGCCTCCCCAGCCACGTGGAACTTTGAGTTCATTAAATCTCTTTTTCTTTACACATTACCCAGCCTTGGGTATGTCTTTACCAGCAGTGTGAAAACGTACTAACACAACACTCATTCTTGTTTTGGAGTCTTCACGATAAATCCTGCTTTTCCTAAAATGCCTCCACATAATTCAAGTGTGTTTCAATGTCATCACTTCATAAAGACCTTCCTGACCACCTTAACCACATGGTTTATTATCTCTCATATCATTAACAGACACACTTAGTATAGTACCACATTTTCTTCACAGCACTTCTCAGTTTTTGAAACTAATTACTAGAAATGCATTTATTTTGTGTCTCTCACCATTGAAATATTGTTCCACAAGGGCAGGGGCTTGGTCTCTCTTGTTCACCACTGAATCCTTAACACCTAAACACTCCTCGGCAAATTAAGCATGTGATTTGTATCTCTGGATAAATTTTGAAAAGGATGAGATAGTTATGTATAAGCTAAAATGAAAAGATGCCTAAGGTAAACTGCAAAGTGACAAAATCAAATCACGATATAAACTAAATGATCCCATTATCATAAAAACTGACATAAGTACATACACATACATATAAATAGCAAAGTTATACCCATAATGAAAGTCAAGGATACAAAATAGTTAAAGTCACAATTTCTCTAGGAAACGGAGGTTGCAGTTAGCCAAGATTGCACCACTGCACTCCAGCCTGGGCAACAGAGTGAGACTCTGTCTCAAAAAAATAAAGAAAATAAAGTCGTAAAGTAGTAAGGAGTACAAAACACAGCATAACTGTTCTCAACCTGGACAGTGTCAATGTTAGAAATGACAGACATAAGCACATAAAGGGGAAAGGAAGGGTAAAAAGAAAAGTTACGGCTGGGCGGGGTGGCTCACACTGTAATCCGATCACTTTGGGAGGCCGAGGCAGGCACACCACCTGAGGTTGGGAGTTTGAGACCAGCCTGACCAACATGGCGAAATCCGGTCTCTCTTAAAAATACAAAATTAGCCAGGTGTGGTAGCACATGCCTGTAATCCCAGCTACTCAGGAGGCTGAGGCAGGAGAATCACTTGAACCTGGAAGGCAGAGGTTGCGGTGAGCCAAGATCGCACCATTGCCTGGGCAACAAGAGCAAAACTCCATCTTGGAGAAAAAAAAAAAAAGAAGAAAAGTTACTACATGGTAAATCAAGAAATCAAGATAAACAGTCTACAATAACATGAAGAAAAGTTCTAATATATGAACTGCAGAGATAACTAATAGAAAAATTAAAAGTGATTTTTAAAAAATCTATTGGGGAGGCAGATGTAAAGAAGCCAAATCCTCCTTTATCAAGGCAGAAATCAATCATAAATCATAAAGTAAGCGTATTATATAGTCACAACAATACCACAGGGAGAAATAATTCAAAAGTTTCCTTTGGAAATTGGACGCCTATCTTTCACCACACACAATAATCAACTCAAGATGGATTAAAGACTTGATCAAAAGACCTGAAACTAGAAAAATACTAAAAGAAAACCTAGGAAAAACTCTTCTGGTCTATACAATCATGAATTCACAGAATTCATGACTAAGACCTCAAAAGCACAAGCAACAAAAACAAAAATAGACAAACGAGACTTAATTAAGCTAAAAGGCTTCTGCATAGCAAAAGAAATAATCACCAGACTGAACAAATGACCTACAGAATAGGAGAAAATAGTTTCAAACTATGTATCTGACAGGGTACTAATACCCAGAATTCACAAGGAACTCAATCAGCAAAAAGTGAGCAAAGGGCTGTTTCTAATACCTCACTACTGATAACTGGTAGTGAGTTATCCCAATTGATGGTTCACAGTTACAGATCAAACTCCTTGTTCTATACTCTTTGTTCCCCTCTCACCACCGCACTTAACTAGTCTTAAAAAAAATTTCAATACGCCCAGCGCGGTGGCTCACACCTGTAATCCCAGCATTTTAGAAGGCCAAAGCGGGTGGATCACAAGGTCAGGAATTCAAGACCATCCTGACTAACATAGTAAAGTCCCACCTCTACCAAAAATACAAAAAAATTATCCGGATGTGGTGGTGGGCACCTGAAATCCCAGCTACTCAAGAGGCTGAGGCAGCAGAATCATTTGAACCCGAGAGGTGGAGGTTGCAGCAAGTCAAGATTGCACCACTACACTCCAGCCTGGGCAACAAAGCAAGACCCTCTCAAACAAACAAACAAAAAAATTTAATTAAAAAATATTTTAAAATTTTAAAGTTAGCAAAGGACATTCATAGATATTTCTCAAGACATACAAGGAGAGAGATCCAAGATGGCCGATTAACAACAGCTCAGGATTGCAGCTCCCAGTGAAAGCGAGGAGAGATAGTAGACGCTGCACTTTCAGACGAATTTTTGTTGCCCACAGACTGGGAGATTCCCGGTGGAGGAGCCACACGGGTCGCCAGCGCAACTTTTTTGGCCGGCGTGGCTATTTTGCCAGCACCCCGGCACGGCGCTTCTCGGTGCGGAGTATACGGGACGGGGTGCCCTTTGAGTCTGGCTCGGCTGGTCCCATCCCCACAAGGAGAACAGCAATTGGAAGCACTGAGGACTGAGAGTTTCACAGTAAGCACAGCTGAACCCAGGAAAGCCAAGCTCAGTGGGAAAGGGGCGTCCACCAAAGGAAAACTAAGAAACAGAAAAAACTTCATCACCAACAAGC
>CAUYLG010015862.1:0-22217 GCA_963573385.1 Cacajao melanocephalus
ATGGTTTCCAGATTCATCCATGTCCCTATGAAGGACACAAACTCATCGTTTTTTATGGCTGTGTAGTATTCCATGGTGTATATCTGCCACATTTTCTTTATCCAGTCTATCAATGATGGACATTTGTCCAGGAGTTTTTAATGTAAGGATGTAGAGTTAATAATCTCTAAGCAGTTGTTGAGAAACAAATAGGAAGCTAACCTCACCTTTTGGTCCTAAGGTGTGGAAACCTAATTTCAGGCAGGTAAAGAGAAGAGAATATTCTATGAAGAGGTTGAGGATGAAGGGAAATTCCTATATCATAAAAATAGAGTTCATAAGAGCACAAGTAAAGAGTATGAAGGAGAGGAGGTTCTGCAAAGAAATGTTTAATGTTAGCATATCACTAATATGAATACAACTTGGAAAGTGAGCAGAGGATGCAGAATAGACAGTCAAACTCCCTGCAAGACTTTAGAAGGGTTTCTGTAGTCCCCTGGTGTATGGGTTATTAGTGATATGGCTTCTAAAGCTCTCAAAGAAACCAAATAAACACCCCTTCTTATTAAAGCCTCCTGTACATCTATAATTGATCCATGGCCATGAGAAATAAACAATTGCTAGCTTTTGCCTTCTTGTTAAAAAAAAAAGGCAGAAAACAAAACAACCACCAAAAAAAAAAAACAAGCATAGCTCTTTTGTAGGGTGAGTTCCTGCAACCATCTTGTGATTACAAGGAAAAAATCTTGACATCATTCACAGAACTGTAGACCTAATGTGAATAGCCAAATACCTTGGAATTCTTACTATGTAATTAAAAAAAAAAAGCTACCTTCTTTTGTTTAGTTTGTTTTTTTCATAACTTGAAACCTGAGGTAATTTTTTCCAATGGAAAAAAATAGAAACACACTTGCAACCTATATAATTGTATCCAGTAAAATTTCCAGTATAATAACTTGAATCTAGTAAAATTTCCATGCTCTTCGTAGGGAGTTAATTGTTCCCCTTTTTATACTTTTTCATCTCATGTAATTCTTTTTTCATATTTGTCTTAAAGTTGTTCTGCAACGTATAGTTATCTTCTTGCACAAATAGACCAGAAATTCATTGAAGTCAGGAATGCCATCATATTTACTTTTGTGTTCTAAGCGCTTATCATAGTGTCTGGTAGGTAATAAGAAGCCTATAGATTTGTTGAATGAGTGGACAAATAATGAGTATAATAGAGACTTACAGGTTGTTCTCCAAGACTCACTCTTGAGAATTGTCTTTCCATACATGACTACTATGTCAGGCATTCTGCTAAACAAAATAATCTCAATTCTGGACCTTAAAGAACTAATCCAGAGATGGGACTCTTCATAGTTCCAGACCTATCATAGTCTTTCCCTGGGAATTTACAGCATAAAATTGAGAGAAAAGGACACGTGGAATCATAGATGAACAATCATACTATTCACATTACCCCAGTGGAACAATTCATGAATTCTTTCTGCTAAGGACCAGAAACTACCCTAATTCTCAAGTTAGTGCTTAGTTGATTAATTTGTCTTGGGATTCTATGAAATACTGATGAACCTTTTCAGGCAAATTTATTTGTGGTCTGAGCTGGCCAGAGGAGATTCCTATTTCTCACAATCAAATTATATTTAGTAATTAGGATACAATGAGGTACAGGTTGAATATTGAAAGACATGTATAATTTCAGTATCTAGTCATTATTGCACAAGGTAGGTACAAGACAACATTGTGAGTAGACATCTGGAAATAAAATATTTTAAGAATTGTATCTCAAGAAGTGGGGTCAGGTGGCATTTGAAATATAACCTTAGTTCAAGTGGGGTAGGGAATTCAATGCAAGACTCTACTTAACACCACCTCTTAGGAGTGGAGAGCATGCCCGACACTCAATCCTCAGACAGGCAAGCCCATATATGACCATATAAGCAACTATCACAAAACCACAGGATTTGCCAGGCTTTAAGCCAGAAATAGAACTCAAGAAATTGAGCTACAAGGCCCACTCTCTAACCGCTAACACCACTCCCTTCCTACAGTACATTTAGTGTGAAATAGTTTTTTGGTTTTCTTTCATGCTTGTAGTCAACTAAAGTAGGCTGGAAAAATTAAAAACAGGCCATGCACTTTAAAAATGCATTTTTCTTTCCATTTAAGGATGTTGAAATAAAAAATAATAATTTAAGAAATTTCATGGAAATCAGAAACCAAAAACATAGTTTTCTACTAATAGAGACTTTTTATCTGTACGTGAAATTAAGACTGTTATTTCATCTCTTTGAAAAATAGTGTCTTTTAGAGGTACCGTTAATAAGGAGCCTATTTTCTTCAGATTCCCTGGCAAGACAAACCTCGATAGGGTAAAATTATTAAAAAATATAAAACTAACTTCTACATTATAAGGTATCTTAGACTATTAATGTGTAACATATTTTTTAGTTTTCAAGAGTAAAGGTAAATTAGCGTTTTTTCAAGCACAGAATTCAGAGGTTAAGGCAATTTGGTGCCTTGAGATTCAGTAATTCATGAAAGAACCTCTTTTTTCCCCTTTCATTTCCTGTTTTCAAACTCCTTCCACTAGCACCATTCAAGCAAAGAGCAATACTGTGCTTCAGCACAAATAGCTAAAAGTGACATTAATTATTTTATTTATTTACTTTTTGTTTGTTTGGGCAGTATGCCTGCAGACACTGGGACTTGGCGAGCTTCACTGCCTTGTAGATGTGCTAACTTTAATTTCTTTTTCTAACAGAGATGATAGCTTTAATGACACTGACTCAAGTCAGGCAGGAGATTTGACTCCTGTTGTGTTCATTGAAAATATTTGTCTAATTGAAGACTAAGAATTCAGAACAAAATTCTCTATGATTATTTATGTATTTATCACATTTTAAAACTTTAGGTGGAAACAAGTGATTAAATACATATTTTTAAATTTCAACAAAATACCAGCAACCAATAATTTCATTTTAGTGTTCAAAAGACTGATATTTTCAAATGCTTTTTATTGCCCATTATTGTTTATATCCTTAAAATGTATATCATGTTCCTGTAAGTATACTTATGCTAATATTAAGTAGGATCAAGTGTTACATTGTAATGTAGTACATTGTAATGCATTTCCTTACTGAAAAATAATGAAGACTTTTCAAACGGATTATTTTCATCAAAATGGATTTTATATAGTAGAAAAAGATATGAATAAAAAGTAACAGGTATGAAATTTAAGTCTAACAATCATAAATAGTAATATTTAGTACATCCTAAACCTGAAAAGGGTCATTCTAGGGTATGGCCTTTGATTTCCCAGAGTTCATGCCTAGAGTAATTGACTTGGTGTTTCAAACCTCACATTCTTTTCCTCACCTCAGACCAGCTGAGCTCTCAAACTTTTGAATTCCTCTTTCATAATTTCAGCCTTTCATGGTGCTTTGAAATGCATATTTTCCAGAAATAGAGTGTTAGTCACAAAGAAAGGAGTTAGTTTGGTTTCATGATCAGAATTTTTCCGCCATATTTAGGCTGTCCTATAATAACTCATCTTTGAAGCAATGGAACTGAATTTCTAGGCCCACTTCATCCTAGGTGGAATTTTCCATATCCCTTTGCCTGCTTACATTCAATAGTTTTTGTAAAAACTCTACTTTATTGATTTTAAGTCTTGCCCATTCATCAGGATACATTTAATTTTGAGATTACATACTTTTTTCATTGCAATTTATGCTTTTATAATATTTTCCACTGTGTCATATTTTGACAAGAATATGGTAAATTTAATTTGCCAAACTAGAGATAAAAAAACCGAACATTTATTGACAGAGATTTTGTTTTTCTTTTTTCTTTGTTAAGTCTAGGAGGTAATGTAATGTGTAGCACGTAGTAGTATATCTGCAATGAATATTTGTTTAATGCCTGAATGAATAGTTTTAAAAAATTATAGTTTTTTTAAAGTAAAATATATATTAAAAGAAATATAATTATTTTTAGTTAAATTATATTTTTCTGCACTCCTGTAAATCAGTATCTTTCAATCTTTTTAGTCCAGGACATATGTATGAGGCAAATGTGAAAGGACAATTTTATTCCTCAATCTCATTAAAAGACAACTGTGGTATTAGTAGCTCCAGCTAAAACATATTGTACACATATAATCAACTCCATGTCCATCCTACATGTCTCCAACATAGTTTACAGCTTGTTTGTCATTTCTTCTTCAAACATTGGCAAAAGATATGGGAAAAACACATGTTGTCACTGTATAAGTACAGTTAGGAAGTACTTCACTCATTAACCTGGAGATGTACTTTGTCTAAAGGGAAAAGATGATCCAAAATTACACCAAAAGAATGCAGGAAATTTTCTAAAAATCTCCTCCTTTAAAAGGCATGGTGATACTTTTTTTGTAAAATATGCTTAAGTGTCCCCCAAATTTGATAATATCATCCAAGAAACTATACCTCTTAGCCTGATTCTCAAAGACTTGATTTTGAATGAGTTTTTTGTCTAGCCTATAAAGTTAATTTCATTCTGCTTCTTACCTGGAGGATTAGATGAGTTTTAACCATTCCAAGTATTAATATTCTTATAAATTATTAATCTTTTCAGCTGAAATGTATTATTTATTTAACATATAATTGTATGAGTATTTTCATGTCACTTATTATTTTAAAGGGTGTTTGATATGTTGATTTCTCTGCAGGAGACAGATTTCCTTCATGTGCACTCATATTGTTATCTCCTCATTCAAGATTCAATTCATGTATCCTCCCCAAATTAGCTGAAAACAGTTGTTATAAAATATTCTATGTGTTATATAATTTTATATATCATATATATATAATTATCTTGTTTTACTATATCTATAGCTTAGTATTCAATAAACTTAATCAAGATGCCTTGATAATCCAAAGTCTTCATTTCTTCCAGAAGTGACCCTATATTTAAATATTCAAAAACATAAAGAAGTACTGCCATCTTTCTTGCATATGGAGAAGGTCCTCCAAATATGTAGATGGCGACCCCTCTCCAAATATTTTATTGGACCTGGATGGAGTGTACATGGGATACCTCTTTCATCTAAGCAGTCCACTCTCAAACTATTTTCTAAGGTTCTCTGTATTCTCAACAGTACTCCAAGTTCTGTGGCTTTTTCCTCTTCTCCAGCTTTCTTTCCAAGAATACATACCACCTTATTGCTTGATATGATCATCAATTTTTTTAATGTAATACTTTTATTTTTAGAAAAAAATGTAAATTTAGGTTTCTTTGTCTTTTCTTTCTCTCTCTCTTTCTTTCTTTTTTTCTCCTTTCTTTTTTTCAAGAGAAAAAGGTCTCACTATATTGCCCAGGCTAGATTCCTTCTGGGCTCAAGAGATCTTCCTGCCTCAGCTTCCCAAGTAGTTGGGAATACAGACATGCACCACCATGTCCAGCTCACATCCCTGTCTTTTTAAAGGTCCTAACCACTTCCACCACAAATAAATATCATGTTGCCTGACATCACCCATTCTCTGACTATCATGTTGCTGAAGCCTCCACCACTCCTTCCTCTTTCAGGTATAAACCATAGCCCTAATTCTTTATCAGATAAATATATTAGGAGGACCTACTACCACATCTCTGTAGATTTGTTAAGAAGACCATTGGGAGGCCAAGGCAGGTGGATCACCTGAGGTCAGGAGTTCAAGACCAGCCTAACCAACATGGTGAAACCCCATCTACTAAAAATACAAAAAAATTAGCTGGGCATGGTGGCAGGCAGCTGTAATCCCAGCTACTTGGGAGGCTGAGGCAGGAGAATTGCTTGAACCTGGGAGGTAGAGGTTGCAGTGAGCTGAGATCATGCTATTGCACTCCAGCGTAGGCTACAGTGCGAGACTCTGTCTTAAGGACAAAGGAAAAAAAAAAATCAAGTCTGTTTTTCTTTAGTCTAAATTGTGTCCAGAAATCTTGATTTTTAAAATTACAATTTATCTTTATTGTTTTTCCTTAGGAAATCTTACCAATAAAACTGTAAACTTTCTTATTAGATTATAGATATGGTTTATTGAATGCTAGCTAGAAAGTTATGAAAAATTTGTAATATTCAACAATACTTATTTGAGATAATGGCAAAAAATAAAAGGAAACAAAGTAAGTAAAATTATAACTTAAATACACTGAAAGAACATGTAGTATATTAATTTACTTTCTTCCCATACTATGTCTAAATAATTTCTGAAATGTATTTATTAAACCGTTTAGTGGTTTTCATTAGTTTATATAGTTTGATGTATTACAGTATTTTACAGCATTTATGTAAAATTTTGTCAAAATTGAAGTTTCTTGTTTTGTACTTTGTGAACATGGAGAACAATGGATCATTAACATTGATAAAATCATTTCATAAACCACTACATTCTCAGAAGATTGCATTTTACTGAAGGAAATAGACACAGCTTTTCAGTGTCTGTATCTTACAGCAACCCAGGAAATCACTCTGATAATTGCCAAAGTAGTTTCTGGTCTAGGGAAATGGAGTTGGGATCAAACATTACTCTGCACACCAGAAGTATTGCCAAATTTGTGGGGAAATATTAATAACTGGCAATTCAATTTTAACATATTTATTTATACACAGTCCCAAGAGAAAATAGATTATTTTAAAAAATATTTTGACTTTTATTTTAGGTTCAGGGGCATGTTGCAGGTTTGTTATATAGGTAAATTCATGACTCAGGAGTTTGTTATATAGGTAAATTCATGACTCAGATTATTTCATCCCCTGGGTACTGTGCATAATACCTGACAATTGCTTTTTTTTCTTTCTGAATTTCACCCTCCTCTCAACTTCCTCCCTTAAGTAGACTCCGTGTCTGTTGTTCACCTCTCTCTCCATGCTTTCTCATAATTCAGCTCCCACTTATAAGTGAGAACATGCAGTATTTGATCTTCTTTTTCTGTGTTAGTTTGGTGAGGATAATGGTCTCCAGTTCCATCCATGTTCCTGCAAGGGACATGATCTCATGGTTTTATATGGCTGCATAGTATTCCATGGTATATAAATACCACATTTTCTTTATCCATTCTACCACTGATAAGCATTTGATTTCATGTCTTTGCTACTGTGAATAATGCTGCAACAAACATTTGTTTGCCTGTCTCTTTATGATAGAATGATTCATATTTCTCTGGGTATATCCCTACTACTGGGATTGCTGAGTTGAATGATAGTTCTGTTTTTTAGCTTTTTGAGGAATTGTCACACTACTTTACACAAGTAGTGAACTTATTTACACTCCTGCAGTGTATGAGTGTTCCCTTTTGTCACAACCTCACTAGCATCTGTTATTTTTTGACTTTTTAATAATAACCATTCTGACTCGTGAAAGATGGCATCGTATTGTGATTTTCATTTGCATTTTTCTGATGATTAGTGATATTAAGCATTTTTCATATGTTCTTGACCACATGGATGTCTTCTTTTGAAAAGTGTCTGTTCATGTCTTTTGCCCCTTTTAAATGAGTTGTTTGTTTTTTTGCTCGTATGTCTGTTTAAGTTCCTTGTGGATTCTGGATATTAGACCTTGGTCAGATATATAGTTTGCAAATATTTTCTCCCATTCTTCAAGTTGCCTGTTTTACTTTGCTGATAGTTTCTTTTGTTGTGCAGAAGCTCTTTAGTTTAATTAGGTTGCATTTGTCCATATTTGGTTGTGTTGCCATTGCTTTTGGCATTTTCATCATGAAATCCTTGCCAGTTCCTAAGTCCAAAATGTTATTTCCTAGGTTATCTTTCAAGGTTTTTATAGGATTAGATTTTATGTTTGAGTCTTTGATCCATCTTGAGTTCATTTTTGTGTAAGTTTTAAGGAAGGGGTCCAGTTTCAATCTTCTGCATATAGCTGCAGTTATCCCAGCACCATTTATTGAATAGGGACTTCTTTCCTTATTGCTTATTTTTATAAGTTTTGTCAAAGATCACATGGTTATAGGTAAATTGATTCATTTTTAGGTCTCCATTCTGTTGCATTGGTCTATATATCTGTTTTTGTACCAGTGCCATGCTTTTTTGTTTGTTCTTGCCTTGTAGTACAGTTTGAAGTCAGGCAATGTGATTCCTCCAGCTTTGATAATTTTGCTTAGGAATTTCCTTGGCTATTTGTTCTCTATTTTGGTTCCATATGAATTTTAGAATAGTTTTCTTTTTAGTTCTGTGAAGAACGTCATTGGTAGTTTGATAGGAAGAGTTTTGAATCTACAGATTGCTTTGGGCAGTGTGGATATTTTAAGGATATTGATTCTTCCTATCCATGAGCATGGAATCTTCTTACACTCTGTATCATTGCTGATTTGAATAAGTAGTGTTTTATAATTCTTGTTATAGAGATCTTTCACCTCCCTGGTTATCTGTATTCCTAGTTACTCTATTCTTTTACGGCAACTGTGAATAAGATTGCATTCCTGATTTGGCTCTAGATTTGTGTGCTGTTGGGAATGCTACTAATTTTTGTACACATAGTCTGTATTCCAAAATTTTGCTCAAGTTGCTTTCGGGGTGCAACTGTGAGGTTTTCTAAATATAGAATCATGTTGTCTGCAAATAGAGATAGTTTTACTTTCTCTCTTCCTATTTGGATGCCTTTTATCTCTCTCTCTCTCTCTTTTTTTTTTTTTTTGCCTGATTGCTCTGGCCAGGACTTTCAATACTATACTGAATAGAAGTGATGGGAGAGGGTTTCTTTGTCTTGTTCCAGTTTTCAAGGTGAATGCTACCAGCTTCTGCCCATTCAGCAAGATGTTGGCTCTGGCTTTGTCATAGACAGTTGTTATTATTTTGAAGTTTGCTCCTTCAATGTCTGGTTTATTTGGGATTTTTGACATAAGGGGATGCTAAATTTTATTGAAAGCCTTTTCTTCTTCTTCTGAGATAATCATGTGGGTTTTGTCTTTAGGTATCTTTAAGTGATGAATCACATTTAGTGATTTGTGTATGTTGACCCACCCATGAATCCCAGTGATAAATGGTGCATTAACTTTTTGACGTGTTGTTGGATTCACTTTGCTAGTATTTTGTTGAGGATTTTTGCATCTATGTTCATCAAGGTTTTTGGCCTGAAGGTTTCTCTTTTTTGTGTATGTCTCTGCCAGGTTTTGTTTTCAGGATGATGCTGGCCTCATAGACAGAATGAATTGGAGAGGAGACCCTCCTTTTCAATTTGTTTGAATAGCTTCAGTAGGAATGGTACCAGCTCTTCTTTGTACATCTGGTAGAGTTTGGCTGTATATTCATCTAATCTTTGGGGTTTTTTTTGGTTGTTAGGCTATTTATTGCTAATTCAATTTCAGAGGTCATTATTGGCCTGTCAGGGATTCAGTTCTTTCTGGTTGTTCACGGGAGGATGTATGTGTCCAGGAATTTATCCATTTCTCCTAGATTTTTTAATTTGTGGGTATAGAGGTTTTCATAGTAGTCTTTGATGTTTATTTGTACCTCTTTTGGGTCAGTGGTAATGACCCCTTTGTCATTTCTGTGTTTATTTGGATATTCTCACTTTTCTTCTTTATTAGTCTAGCTAGTGATCTATCTCTTATTAATTTTTTCTAAAAACAAACTTCTGGATTTGTTCATCTTTTCTATAGTTTTTCATGTCTCTAGCTCCTTCAGTTCAGATCTGATTTTCGTTATTTCTTACATTCTACTAGCTTTGGGGTTGGAATTATATTTTTTAGTCACTTAAATTTTATCTTCATTTAGTTCTTTATTACAACATTTTATTTGCTTTTTCTTCCTAGATTTAATTTTCAGCTGAAAATGTATCATGTTTTCACATAAGAAATATACAATTTGGATGCATGTTTTTTCTAGGATGTATCTCATCTGTTGTTTACTGTCTGCATCTCAAAATTGCCTAAATTTTCTATCACTGTAATTTTTGTCTAGCCTTGCTGGTGGATTTTCTGTTTTCCAGATAAGAATAAGTCATAGGTTTCATCAATAAGCTCTTTACTCTCTACTTATAGAAGGTGTTTAGTTACTTATATTTAGAATTTGAATATAAATCTTTAACTTTAATATCTAAAATCATGTATTAATAATTGCTGAGGTATTTATGGCATGATTAAATAATTTTATATTGAGTAAAGTTTAATCAATTAATGTGTGATTTGACAGGAACCACTTAAAGTCTCCTAAAGCAGTGTTTTGCTTTATATTTTGGCTGTTTATAAACAGGACTGGAGGCACCCAATGCACTCCTGAATATTTACATATTTCACTTAAATTTTGTGTAAACTTAGCATGGATGGAACTTCATTTGTCGATATCAATATTCATATTAAAATCAGTAAAAATTTAAATTTGTTTAAATATTTCTAGACCAGGCAATAATATGCCAAACACTACATCTGTCAAAATTGTTACTGTAAGATTGAACCATTTAAGCATTTAAAAGAAAGATAATTAAATTCAAGAAATTGATTACAGTAAGTGTGGCAGATCAGTGAAGCTCAATAGGGTTCCCAGAGATTTGCAGCCATTCATGGTACTGTCTCTAATGCCAGGGATACCAGTAGAGAGGGGAGAAAAGATACACTGGGGTCTCCCTAAAGTTTATCCCTCAAGCTCTACAAATGCCTATCACTGGCCAAAAGCTGTTTAATACAGGAGCTTGGAAAATGATGCCTGCAGGGGTCATTTACCCCATAAAATGAAAGAGTAGTCAAAGGGATGAATATGTGGGAAAACATGCCAGAACCAGCACAAACAGAAAGAAGAATTATAGTTTTGGAAAGGATAAAACAATGTTATACCTTCATAAAACCCAAAATATCAGTTGAAAAAACATTAGAACTTATAAAACAGTTCTATGTCGATGACAGTTAGTAACTTTTGTTTTGTTAATGAATAATAATTAGAAAATTGGAAATAAGAGTCATGGCAATGACTCCTGCTGCTTCTATGCTAATTCCAGCTCTTATGGCTTTTATTCCTACTCCATCTTTACCCTTACTTCTTCTTTTAATAATACTGCATGAGTGTGACTACTACTTCTTTTACCACTGGTAAGGGTGGTAATAAAGAGCAAGGTGTGACTCTATTAATGAATGAGAAAAGCCTCTATGAACAAAAGAGAAAAACATCTAAAAATTAGAAAACATAAAATGAATTGAAAACATATCATGTTCTTGGATTTTAAAAACTAAATTTTGTAAAACGAAAATTAATTTATGCTAAATTTTATTTTATTTACTATAATTTCAAGCAAACAAGCAAAATGATACCAACATTTTTCTGGAAGAATAAAGGGGTAAAAATACAAGAAAGATTTGTTTTAAATAGTACTGGGATAAGTGTCTAGCTACATGTAGGAGAATGAAACTGGGTTGTCATCTCTCACCTAATACAAAAACCAACTCTAAATGGATTAATGACTTAAATCTAAAGCCTGAAATCATAAAAATTCTGGAAGATAACATTCAAAAAACCCTTCTAGACACTGGCTTAAGCAACAATTTCATAACCAAGAACCCAAAAGCAAATACAAAAACAACAAGGATAAATAGGTGGGACTTAATTAAACTAAAGAGTTTTTGCATGGCAAAAGGAACAGGCAGCGGAGTAAATAGACAACTCAAAAAGTGGGAGAAAATCTTCACAATCTATACATGTGACTAAGGACTAATACCCAGAATCTACAATGAACTCGAACAATTCAGCAAGAAAAAAAAAACAATTTCATCAAAAAGTGGGCTAATGACATGAATAAACAATTATCAAAAGAAGGTATACAAATGGCCAACAAACATGAAAAAATGCTGAACATCACTAATGATCAGGGAAATGCAAATCAAAACCACCATGTGATACCACCTTACTCCTGAAAGAATGTCCATAATAAAAAATAAATAAATAAGACAGTATATGTTGGTATGGATGCAGTGAACATGGGACACTTTTACACTGTTCGTGGGAATATAAACTACTACAGCTGCTATGAAAATCAATGTGGAGATTCCTTAAACAAATAAAAGTAGAACTAACATTTGATCCAGCAGTCCCACTACTGCATATCTACCCAAAGGGAAAGAAGTCATTATATGGAAAAGATACTTGCACATGCATGTTTACAGCAGCACAATTTGCAATTGCAAAAATGTGGAACCAGCCCAAATGCCCATCAATCAACTAGAGGATAAATAAACTGTGATATACACACACAGACACACACACACACACACACATATATACATATATATATACACACACACATACACATACATATAGATAGATTTGTATGTATATGTATATATGTATATGTATATGTGCACATATACATATATATACATATATATGTACATATATTGATATGTACACATTTATATAATAGAATACTACTCAGCTATAAAAAGGAATGAATTAATGGTATTCACAGTGATCTGGATGAGATTGGAGACTATTATTCTAAGTGAAGTAAATCTGTAAGAAAAAAGCAAACATCGTTTGTTCTCAATCATAAGTGAGAGCTAAGCTATGAAGAAGGAAAGGCATAAAAATGACACAATGGACTTTGGGGACTCAAGGGAAAAGAATGGGAAGGGGGTGAGAGATAAGAGACTACAAATAAGATGCAGTATATACCACTTGGGTAATGGGTGCACCAAAATCTCACAAATCATCACTAAAGAACTTAGGTAACCAAATACCACATGTTCCCCCAAAACCTATGGAAATAATTTTTGTTTTCAAATAAAGATACATTTGTTTTAATTGACAAAGTACGGTAGGGGACTTATTCCAAATGGGACTAAAATGGAATATTTATTCATACATTTATAAAATATTTAATGAGCCTCTCACTGTATAATGGGAAGTCATGTCATTATGATAATTTCTATGAAGTAGATTGTAGGACTCTACCATAGATAGAAAAATCAGGACATGTTTTTTGGAGTAAGTGACATTTGAATAGAGACATCAAGATGAGAATTGAGAATTAGCCAGCCCTTTGCACAACTGAGGAAATTGCATTTCCTTAGTTTTAGCTACACGATCTCAGATAATTTTCTCAATCTATCTGTCTTGTTCACCATCTAAAAAGTGAGGATGCTATAGTATCTACCTCATAGAAATCTTAAGAAAATGTATTTCTCCCCATGGTAAATGCCAGATATAGGGGATGGGGAGGAAGGCAGCAAACCACACTGCCATGTTTGTACCTATACAACAATCTTGCATGCTCTTCACATGTACCCCCAAACCTAAAATGCAATTATATATATATATATATATATATATATACATACACACACACACACACACACACACACATATATATATATATAAAAGAAAATGTATTACAATGTGTGGGGTACATAAAGCATCAAAATAAACACATTGAATATTCAAAAAATATTGGCAAGTTTTGATAAAAATCCCTAAAACACAACTAAAAATGAATAGATATAAACAGAATATGCCAAAAAGAAATACCTAAAAATTATATCTTATATACAATTTATTCTCATTAAACCATTAAGTATTTAGTTTCGATTGTTGTCAGAATAAATGAATAACAGTATGTCAAATTTTGGAGCAGTTGATATTTTCTAAAATAATTCAGTGATTATCAAGAGCTGATGGAAACCAGAAAAATTCAGTTATTGGAACATACAGATTGGAAGCATAAATCTGAGGTCAATTATGAACCTTAACACTAAATTCTTCTGCCTGTCACCTTGAAATTCACTGAAGCATTCATTAGCTTATCTGAAGAAAAAATAGTATGCTTGAAGACAATATTTGGAAACTTGTAACATTTCTCATTATTAAATGATTTTGCATACCTTGAATCTGAATTAATATCTCATTCGTTAATAAATATTTGTTATGGTTCCCCAAAAAGTACGATGATATATACACTTGAAGAAACTACAGCAGGTTATTTTAATGGGAGGTGGGAAAACGAATGTCAACATGTTTCAAGGAATGCTGATATTATTTGAGATCTTATTTTGAGATTTTTTTCATTTGAAGTTTCAAAAATAATAAAGGGAAACAATAGTATCACATATCCTCCTCAATTAAAGCTGAGAAATCAAATACAAAAAGTAATATACACAATTCATACATCATTAGGGATTTTTAAGACCCCAGGTTCAGAATGAGGGCTTATGGCCTGCCCTTTACAAGATTTCTGTCAATTTCTGAGAGTCTTTGCTGGCATGACTTCTCTGACATCCAGAAAAGAATTTCTTCTTCCCATGGTCAATCTGCATCCAAAGACACTGAAACAGAAGGAATCTAAATGTCATAATGTCATACTATGTCAATTCTGAGCAATTCATACAGTCTGAGCCAGCTCCATAGTTCCCTGGAGAATCATCTGAGTTCTTTACTGCAGTTGCATAGTAGTTTAATAACTCTGTCAGCCTAATCTCATGGCCTTTATTCTCCCACAAGTGTCTACCCAGAAGGTAGTCTCCAATAAACATTGCACAAGAAAATCTCTGTTTCAGTCTGTTTCCTGGGAACTTTAAGAAGGCTGAAATCAGAAGTGGTTAAGGAAGTGGAAACTAAAATATGATTTTGGAGTTGAACCTTCAGATAGTCATCTGGTGATGAGGGCCTTATTACTGGTGATATGGAAGGCATGATCAATCTCTGTCATGATGGATGTGTTGTATTCATAACTGTTAAAACTTTCACTTGTGACAAACTGAAATTGGAAACTGGTGGAAGCAAATACACAGGCACGTGCAATACCTCAGGTGTATCAGAAGTTCAGGAGCTGTAAGAACTGTGAAATTGGATGGCTATTGCTGGACATAATTGATGTATTAGGAAAAAATGTAAGTCTAAGTGTGAAATGATTACTCATGTATTAACCATTTAGGTATAAAACCCAGAAGGCCTCCTTAGTAATAAATAAAATACTACTATCTCTTTCAAGTTTATGGCAGAAAAAACTGAGCATCAAACACATAATTGCAAGAGCAAGAGTTCCAGAGGAGGTTAAATACTCAATCTGGGAAAGTCTGTGATGCCAGACAGAGCCCTAACTGAGCAAATGAAAAGTAATGAGACATGGGATGAGTACATCTGAATCAATGTACCAGAAAATTGTGAATCCTCAGATTTTTCTGAATCCTGGAAAAAACTCAAATAAATGGTGCTGGGTGGCTCCTGGAAGCATGAAGAAATATCATCCACATTAAGTGAAATAGAAATGCTGGATCACCTAGTCTTCTGTGGAAGATGGTAGAAGAATGTACCAAAAGGCTCATAGAAATGGAATATTAAAATAGATATATTGCCTGAGACTGGAATACACACCAAATAATCATGTTCTATGTAAAGACACAAGAAACATTCAATTTACCAAAGCAATAGGAAATATACTGCTAAGAATGGCATAGGCATTGCTGAAAAGCTCAATGATAGCAGTCTTCATTTAAAAAAAATCTATCTATCTATCTATATATATATATATAATTGTACTTTGGGCTCTGGGGTACATGTGCACATCCTGCATCCTTCAGGACTATTGTATAGGTACATACATGCCATGGTGGTTTGCTGTCTCCATCTGCCCACCCCCCCTCCCCCATCACCTATATCAGGCATTTCTCCCAGTGTTATCCCTTCCCATCCTCCCACCCGCTCCCCACTGTCCCTCCCCTCCTCTCCCCTCCAGCCCCCGCTCCCGCCACCGACCTAGCTAGGTGAGTGTTGGTCTCTTCCCTGTGCCCAAGGGTTCTCGTTGTTCATCACCCACCTATGAATGAAAACATGCAGTGTTTGGTTTTCTGTTCTTGTGTCAGTTTGCTGAAAATGATGGTTTCTAGATTCAGCCATGTCTCTACAAAGGATAGGAACTAGTCGTTTTTCTATGACTGCATAGCATTCCATCATGTATATGTGCCACATTTTCTTTGTCCAGTCTATCATTGATGAGCATTTGGGTTGGTTCCAGGTCTTTGCTATCATAAACAGCACCACAACGAACATACATGTGCATGTGTCTTTATAATAGAACGATTTATAATCCTTTGGGTATATACCCAGTAATGGGATTGCTGGGTAAAATGGAATTTCTATTTCTAGATCCTTAAGGAATCGCCATACTGTCTTGCACAATGGTTGAACTAATTTACATTCCCACAAACAGTGTAAAACCATTCCTTTTTCTCCACATCCTCTCCAGCATCTGTTGTCTCCAGATTTTTCAACGATCGCCATTCTAACTGACGTGAGATGGTATCTCAATGTGGTTTTTATTTGCATTTCTCTAATGACCAATGATGATGAGCATTTTTTCATATGTTTGTTGGCCACATATATGTATTCTTTTGAAAAGTGTCTGTTCATATCCTTTGCCCACTTTTGAATGGTTTTGTTTGTTTTTTTCTTGTAAATCTGTTTTAGTTCTTTGTAGATTCTGGATATTAGGCCTTTGTCAGATGGATAGATTGCAAAATTTATTTCCCATTCTGTTGGTTGCCAGTTCACTCTAATGATTGTTTCTTTTGATGTGCAGAAGCTCTGGAGTTTAATTAGGTCTCATTTGTCTGTTTTGGCTTTTGTTGTTGTTGCTTTTGGTGTTTTAGTCATGAAGTCCTGGCCTGTGTCTATGTCCTGAATGGTGCTGCCTAGGTTTTCTTCTAGGGTTTTCATGGTGTTAGTTCTTATGTTTAAATCTTTAATCCATCTGGAGTTAATTTTAGTGTAAGGTGTCAGGAAGGGGGTCCAGTTTCTGTTTTCTGCACATGGCTAGCCAGTTTTCCCAACACCATTTATTAAACAAGGAATCCTTTCCCCTTTGCTTGTTTTTTTCAGGTTTGTCAAAGATCAGATGGTTGTAGATCTGTGGTGGGGTTTTTGAGGCCTCTGTTCTGTTCCATTGGTCTATATCTCTGTTTTGGTACCAGTACCATGCTGTTTTGTTTACTGTAGCCTTGTAGTATAGTTTGAAGTCAGGTAGTGTGATGCCTCCAGCTTTGTTCTTTTTGCTTAGGATTGTCTTGACTATGCGGGCTCTCTTTTGGTTCCATATGAAGGTTAAAGTGTTTTCCAGTTCTGTGAAGAAGATCAATGGTAGCTTGATGGGCATAGCATTAAATCTATAAATTACTTTTGGCAGTATGGCCATTTTCACAGTATTGATTCTTCCTAACCATGAGCATGGAATGTTTATCCATCTGTTCCTATCCTCTCTTATTTTCTTGATCAGTGGTTTGTAGTTCTCCTTGAAGAGATCTTTTATATCCTTTGTTAGTTGTATTCCTAGGTATTTTATTCTCTTTGTAGCAATTGTAAATGGGAGTCAGGATACAAAATTAGTGTGCAGAAATCACAAGCATTCCTATACGCCAACAACAGACAAACAAAAAAGTAGTTTTATTTATTTTTTTCACTTTTACATTGAGAGTACTTGTGCAGATTTGTTACATAGGTAAACTTGTGTTATGGGGGTTTGTTGTATACATTATTTCATCAACCAGGTGTTGAGCCTAGTACACATTAATGATTTTTCCTGATCCCCTTCCTCCTTCCACCCTCCACCCTTCAATAGGCCCAGTGTAAAGCATAGCTTTTTAATGTGAAAAATACTATGTTCTTCATGTTTCCAGGACCCATCCCAACACCATTTCCTTGAATTTTTGTGCCCCTGTATGTGTCCAGGTGTTCTCATTGTTTAGCTCCCACTTGTAAGTAAGAACATGTGGTGTTCAGTTTTCTGTTCCTGTGTTAGTTTGCTAAAAATAATGGTCTCCAGCTCCATCCATGTTCAGCTCCCTGCAAAGGACATAATCTCATTCTTTTTTATGGATGCATAGTATTCCATGGTGTATATGTGCCATAATTTCTTTAATCTGTCATTGATGGACATTTATGTTTATTCCATGTCTCTGCTATTGTGAATAGTGCTGCAATGAACATATGTGTGCATGTGTTTTTATAATAGAATGATTTATATTATTTGGAGGTGTACACGTAGTAATGAGATTACTGACTCGAATGTTATTTCTGTCTTTTGGTCTTTGAGGAATTGCCACACTGTCTTCCACACAGTTGAACAAATTTACCTTCTCACCATCAGTGTATAAGCATTCCTTTTTCTCCACAACCTTGCCAGCATCTGTTATTTTATTTATTTATTTATTTATTTATTTATTTATTGAGACTGAGTCTCGCTCCGTTGCCAGGCTGGAGTGCAGTGACACGATCTTGGCTCACTGAAACCTCCACCTCCTGGGTTCAAGTGATTCTCCTGCCTCAGCCTCCCAGCAGCTGGGATTACAGGTGCACACCACCACACCCAGCTAATTTTTTGCATTTTTAGTAAAGATGTGGTTTCACTATGTTGGCCAAGATGGTCTGGATCTCTTCACCTCATGATCCACCCACCTCAGCTTCCCAAAGTGCTGGGATTATAGGCATGAGCCACTGTGCCCAGCCAAGTTTTTAATAATAGTAATTCTGACTGGTGTGACATGGTATGTCACTGTAAGTTTTATTTGCATTTCTCTAATAAGTTAAGATTTTAAGTTTTTTTCATGATTGTTGGCTGTATGTATGTCTTCTTTTGAGAGTGTCTGTTCATGTCCTTTGCCCCCTTTTAAATGGGGTTGTTTGGGATTTCCACTGTAAATTTTTCTTAAGTGTTTTATAAATGCTGTATATTAGGCCTCTGTCAGATGCATAGTTTGCAAAAACTTTCTTCCATTCTGTAGGTTTTCTGTTTACTCTGTTAATAGTTTATTTTACTGTGCAGAACCTCTTTAGTTTAATTAGACCCCATTTGCCAATTTTTGCTTTTGTGGCAATTGCTTTTGGTGTCTTCATGAAATATTTGCCCATGCCTATGTCCTGAATAGTACTGAATGATGGCAGTCTTCTATAGGCCAGTACTAATAGTGAAAGATGCTATTACAGATAAGTTTTGAGCTGAGCTCTTTCATACCAGTCAGGGTGGTAAGATGTCAAGATGATAGAGGGGAGGTAGTTGTATTTAACTATGAAAACCAAGGTGAGCACAATTTTGTGACAAGTGGCATAGTTGGAGCTTCTGGTTACAGGTGGAGTTCTGGCCTGTAAAAAGTTATGGAGATAATTAACAAAATAGAGCATCCCTAGAGTCGAGGCAGAAGAGTATCCAACAAGTTTATTACCTAATCTATAACAACAACAAAAATCAAGGATGGATGAATGATGACCTAGAAACTAACAACAGCCCTCTCAGCAATTCCTTGGCTGGTTTACAGAATAAAACCAATACACAGACTTAAAATCTCATTAATTGAAGAATAGACCAGGTCCCCGGAAGGAGAACCATGTAACACTATATAGAGAAAAATATTTATACCTTGGAAAACGAAATCACAGATTCCTCCTGTCCCCCTTTAAGAGTGGGAGTATATGGGAGCTAGATGATATATTGATACGTGGCCCAGGTCTGAACTCCCCTAAAAACACTGTAGTAGCCAGTTACTCCATACTTCAACATGTAATTGCAATGGATATACTTGATCCTTGGCACAACCTCCATATAGGTTCCTTATTCTGCAGTACAAGAGCTATTAAAGTAGGAAAAGCCAAGCACAAGACTAGGAAACTAACACCATCACAGTCAAGATTATAAAACAAAAGCAATATTGCATCTTTTTGGTGGGGATGAGGTTGTTGTAGATGTGACAAAGCATGCAGTTAGATCTCGGAGAAGGATATAAATGCAGACTGCAACTTCTGCTTCAGATAGGCATTTTTGTTACGGTAGATTAGCCTGAACCTCAGATACATGGTATGCAGTAATTAATCTTGTGAATTCATTTTTGTCCATTCCTATCAACAAGAGGATCAGGAACATTTCAAATTCATTTGGGACAGAAAGTAATATATATTTACAGTCTAGCCCTAGGACTTTATGAACTCTCCTGCTTTCTGTCATAATATAGAGAAGCAGATGATCCTGTAAAATTTGAACATTCTACAGAATATTGCGTTTGTCCCCTATATTGATAACACCATATTAAACTGAATAACCGTGGTGTTAACTATGTTGGAGATCTTGACAAGTCATATGTGCTACAGAGGGTGGGGGATAAAAATGCAAAGATTCAGGTCTGGCCATATCAGTAAAGATTTTAGGGGTCCAGTTGCCTGTTTCATGCCTGGACATTTCCTCCAAAGTAAAAGAAAAACCATTGCATCTCACAACTTCCACTACCAAGAAGAAAAGATAACACTTGTTAGGGCTCTTCAAATTTTAAAGGCAATATATTCCACACTTATGAATGCTGACCTGGTCTATTCACTGGGTGATACAAAAGGCTGTTAGCTTTTGATAGGGCTCAGAGAAGGATAGGGCTTTTCAGTACATCTAGGCTGTGGAGTAAGCTGCTCTGATATTTGAGTTACAGAAACAGCAGCCCTTATGGTATTAGAATATCAGTAGTGGCAAAAAATGTGTGAGTTACATAGAAAGCTCTAGTTGAAGAATCTGGAGCCATTTGTGTACGACACAGTCTAAAGATCTTTGTGTTGCATGTTAATATGTTCAAGAGAGCATTCACAATAAGAGAGATACTAACCTAATTAGACAAAATGACTTGGCCTATTGACAAAAGCCAGCATTTATAATTGGCTACCCCAATGCTGGCACAATGAGCATAACAATAGAAGTACTACGATGACAGAAATTGAGGCTATGCATGGGCCCAACAGTGGGCTCCCACTAAAAAAGCAGATAAATTACTTCCAGTGATGGTATTCAATCAAAAGCATGATCAACACTGAGTCTCTAGTATAAAATTATCTTTCAAAGAAACCAACCAGCCACTTGGTGGTAAGTTGATAACATCATGCCCCTTCCACTCAGAGTGGCAGCAATTCATCTTGACTATGTAAAGTCATATCCATAGGTATAAGTTCTTCTTTCCTCCCTGCATGGACTCAGCTAGATTACAGAGTATTCCACTTACCAACACAGTATGCATAACATTACATCAGACACAAAAATCCACTTTAGAGCAACAAAGGAGGTTTAGCAACAAACACATGGCAGTGGAATCTACCAGTTATACCACATATTACATCGCTAAAAGTTGCTGGCCTAAGAGAGTGATGGAATACCCTTTTAAACTAAGGTACCAACTTGGAATTGACATTTACTGAGTCATAATAGCAAAAAAAAACAAAAAATCTAGTAATATGCGTATGTATACACATATATATAAATATAAAGACATAAATCTTAATGCTATATATTTGTGTATCCTATATTAAATATATTAAAATATATACAAAAATTAATCTGGGAAAATAAACATAGACTAAGCAACAAAACTAAATCTTATTATTATTTAATGGTAAATTTCTTTCCTATTATATTGACATTTGGTCTCTAAAATATAAAAAGAATGGGCAATATTGTCAGTGAGAAATATGTGATAGAAATTGGTTTATTATTTTTGAAAATCTTGACTTTACATGTTGATATATAAAACATCAAAGGTACAGTTCCACATTTAATTTATCTTGATTTCAATGGTTGTAAGTGGACAATGTCTACTCTTCATAATCAATCATGACTGTCACTTCTCAGTCTTTCATTACCTAATCATTTTGCTTACAAGTGGAAATAGTCTTACAAATTTTAGAAAGTTTTGAATCTATATATTTTTAAAAAATGACTTCCAATCCACTAAAAATATTTATTTGAAAGATTTAGATAGGTAAAAAAATCACTTTCCATTTTTTGAGAAAAGCTAATATGAGAATTCTGTAAGTAACATGTAGTTCAGGCCATTAAGATTTCATAATAGCAGAAACATTTTCAAAACTCTGTTTTCAAAATGCTCTCCCCATAGTATAACTCTCTATTAAAAAGCTATTGCTTTCCTAGTTATTTTAAAATGTCCTTTTAACCTTGAAGGGATATTTTAATATGTAAAAATCGATTAAAAATGTATTAGGTTAAACAGTATTGAGAGCTCTGACAGCTACTTATCAAAAAACTTCAGTAAATTTGAGATGATTGGTGAGTGATAACAGAAAAGTATAATTTTCATTGTGTTCATCACTCTCTTAAATACTTTGCTACTTCCTATCTTATGAAATATCATATCAAGTGTATTTTTTGTATGTTCAAATAAAACTTTATAAAAACAGGTGGCCAGCTGGGCACGGTGGCTCACGCCTGTAATCCCAGCACTTTGGGAGGCCGAGGAGGGCAGATCGC
>CAUYLG010015867.1:0-31578 GCA_963573385.1 Cacajao melanocephalus
AACTTGATGAGCCTCCCTAGTCACCAGGAATGATCACATGACCAGAAGATGGTCAGAGCAAGAATGGTGCTGATGATGAGACCTCATTCCTTTTATCTGAAACATTTCCATGAGTAATTCACAATTAAGAAACAGATTAAACCCTTGCTTTCAAAAGATTCATAGATTTCAGAAACAACTTCCCCTTTGACAATCCCAAATGGACTATGGAAAACAATGTAAACAGCAACAAGGAAAAGTCCTGCTGATTGGTGGAAACTTCGGAGGCCAGGTGTATAAAAGGCCCAGATTGGAAGGAGTCACCAGATTCTGGGAAACTCACCTCTGAACAGGAGCCCACCCTCCACCCCGGACACCATGACCCACTGCTGCTCCCCTTGCTGCCAGCCTACGGGCTGCAGGACCACCTGCTGCAGGACCACCTGCTGGAAGCCCACCTGTGTGACCAGCTGCAGCAGCACACCCTGCTGCCAGCCCTCCTGCTGTGTGTCCAGCTGCTGCCAGCCTTGCTGCCGCCCAACTTGCTGTCAAAATACCTGCTGCAGGACCACTTGCTGCCAGCCCACCTGTGTGACCAGCTACTGCCAGCCTTCCTGCTGCAGCACACCCTGCTGCCGGCCCACCTGCTGCGGGTCCAGTTGCTGTGGCCAAACCAGCTGTGGGTCCAGCTATGGCCAGACCAGCTCCTGTGCACCTGTGTACTGCAGGAGAGCCTGCTACCACCCCACGTGTGTCTGCCTGCCTGGTTGCCTAAACCAGAGCTGTGGATCTAGCTGCTGCCAGCCCTGCTGCCGCCCAGCCTGCTGTGAGACCACCTGCTGCAGGACCACCTGCTGGAAGCCCTCCTGTGTGTCCAGCTGCTGTCAGCCTTCCTGCTGCAGCACACCCTGCTGCCAGTCCACCTGCTGTGGCCAAACCAGCTGTGGCCAGACCAGCTCCTGTGTACCTGTGTACTGCAGGAGAACCTGCTACCACCCCACATGTGTCTGCCTGCCTGGTTGCCTAAACCAGAGCTGTGGATCCAGCTGCTGCCAACCTTCTTGCTGCTGATTAACTCCCAAGAGAACCACCATCCACACACAACAGCTTTCTCCTCAACTGACTTATCTTTTAGGGGATGAATTTACTTTGCTGCTGGCAACCATGCTCTCGTCCACATTTTTATGAATTCTCTACATGCTTAAAATCTTGTCAATCAGCTTGGGGGAGATCAGAATACTTCACCCTGATTCTCTTTTTCCTTACACCTTGTGGATCATGTGCCAGCTTCATGTGTTCTCAATTTAGAGTCATGGTCTTAGCTTTGACTCCGAAGTCAAGAGCTTCATTCTCTTCCCCTAAGAAACTTAAGTTTCTGCAACTGATCAAGAATCTTCACAATTATGTTTTCTTTTCAATGTACTCGTGATTCTTGTATCCTCCTTTCTTCTTTTAGTGATCACTTTGGGTTATCTCCCTAGAAACAGGGATTCTTACCTATATATTCCTCAATAAATAAATTCAGAACCATTCTTCATCTCACATGGTGTCTTGTATTATTTTAAAGCATTCATAATATGGGATTTACACACATGTCACTTACTATATGTATTACCCAATTTGATTCTCAAAATAGACAGTCATGTTTTATTGCCTCCATTTTCCAACTGTGAAAATTTTAATGTGTGATGTTATGTAGCTAATATTGGACAGATTCGGAACCAAGGTTGCGTCTTCTCTTTCTGTCCAAAGACACTTACATTTAACTCTCAATAAAGTAGAAATGACATTGGAACTCAGCACTAGCAAGTTAGGCACTTGAGTTTACCTCACAAGGGAAAAAAACAACCTCTAGTTATTTGGCAAGAGACAACATTTCAGTTCACAAAGGTCTTTCCAAATTAGTTTCCCACGGGTCAGTGAGGAACTGCTACATGGTACAGCAGCAGGGGCTGCATTTGGCAGCTGCACTGAATGCAGGGATTCTATTTTGTCTTAGCCTATACCAGCCAATTATTCAACTCACGTGCATTAAAGAAATTTTTTAACTTTTTTTAAGGTTCAGGGGTATGTGTGCAGGTTTATTTTATAGTTAAATTGTGTGTTGCAGGGTTTGCTGTACAGATTATTTTGTCACCTAGATAATAAGCATAATACCCAAGAGCCAGTTTTTTGATTCTCATTCTCCTCCCACCGTCCACCCGCAAATAAGTCCCAGTGTCTGTTGTTCCCCTCTTTGTGTTCATATGTATTAAATGCTTGGCTCCCACTCTTACTTGAGAGCAGGTGGTTTTTGGTTTTATGTTCCTGTGTTAGTTCCCTTGAGATAATAGCCTCCAGCTCCATCTGTGTTGATGCAAAGGACATGATCTCGTTCTTTTTTAATGTCTGTATAGTATTCTATGCTGTATATGTAACACATTTTCTTTATCTAGTCTACTTTTGATGCACATTTTAGTTGATTCTATGTCTTTGCTATAGTGAGTAGTGCTGCAATGGACATATGCATGCATATGTCTTTATGGTAGAACAATTTATATTCTTTTGGGTATATATCCAATAATTGGATTGCTAGGTCAAATAATAATTGTGTAAGTTCTTTGAGAGATCCCAAAACTGCTTTCCACAATGGTTAAACTAATGTGCAGTCTCACCAACAGTGTATAAGTATTTCTTTTTCTACAAAACATTGGCAGCATCTTTTACTTTTGGATTTTAGTAATAGCCATTCTGACTCGGGTCAGAGGGTATCTCATTGTGGATTTAACGTGAATTTCTCTAATGATCAGTGATGTTGATTATTTGTTCATATGCTTTTTGGCCACTTGAATGTCTTCTTTTGAAAAGTGTTCATGTCTTTCGACCACTTTCTAATAAGATTGCAGACAGATTCTGGATATTAGACCTTTATTGGATGTATAGTTTGCAAATATTCTCTCCCATTCTATAGGTTGTCTGTTTACTCTGTTGATAGTTTCTTTTGCTGTGCAAAAGCTCTATAGTTTAATTAGGCCCCATTTGTCAATTTTTTCTCTTTTTGCAATTACTTTTGGTGACTTTGCCATAAAATTATTGCCTGGTCCTTTGTGTAGAGTGGTATTGCCTAGGTTGTCTTCCAGGGTTTTTATAGCCTTACGTTTTACATGTATGTTTTTGATCCATCTTGAGTTGATTTTTGTATACCATGTAAGGAACGGGTCCAATTTCAATCTTCTGCAAATGGCTAGCCAGTTATCTCATCACCATTTATTAAATAAGAAGTCTTTTCCTCATTGCCTGTTTTCATCAACTTTGCTGAAGACCACATGTTGTAGGTGTGCAACATTATTTCTGGGCTCTGTATTCAGTTCCATTGGTCTATGTGCCTGCTTTCGTTCTATTACCATGCTGTTTTGGTTATTGCAGTCTTGTAATGTAGTTTGAAGTCAGATAATGTGATGTCTTCAGCTTTGTTCTTTTTACTTAGGATTGCCTTTGCTATTCAGGCTCTTTTGTGGTTCCATATGAATTGTAAAACAGTTTTTTTCTTTCATTCTGTGAAGACTGTTGTTTGTAGTTTGATAGGAATAGTATTGAATCTGTAAATTGCTTTGGAGAGTATGGCTATTTTAAAAATATTGATTCTTTCTACTCATGAGCATGGAATGTGTTTCAATTTGTTTGCATCGCATTGGCAACAAAAGTCAAAATAGACAAATGGGACCTAATCAAACTCCAGAGCTTCTGCACAGCCAAAGAAACACTCATTAGAGTAAATTGGCAACCAACAGAATGGGAAAAAATTTTTGCAATCTACCCATCTGACAAAGGGCTAGTATCCAGAATCTACAAACAACTAAAACAGATTTACAGGAAAAAACAAACAAGCCCATTCAAAAGTGGGCAAAGGATATGAACAGACACCTTACATAAGAAGACATATATGAGGCCAACAAACATATGAAAAAATGCTCATCATCACTGGTCATTAGAGAAATGCAAATCAAAACTACATTGAGATACCATGTCACGCCAGTTAGAATGGCAATCATTAAAAAATCTGGAGACAACGGATGCTGGAGAGGATGTGGAGAAATAGGAACACTTTTACACTGCTGGTGGGAGTGAAATTAGTTCAACCATTGTGAAAGACAGTGTGGCAATTCCTCAAGGACCTAGAAATAGAAATTCCATTTGACCCAGCAATCCCATTACTGGATATATATCCAAAGGATTATAAATTTTTCTATTATAAGGACACATGCACACGAATGTTCATTGCAGCACTGTTTACAATAGCAAAGACTTGGAACCAACCCAAATGCCCATCGATGATAGACTGGACAGGGAAAACGTGGCACATATACACCATGGAATACTCTGCAGCCATAAAAAGTGATGAGTTTGTGTCCTTTGTAGGGACATGAATGAACCTGGAAACCGTCTTTCTCAGCAAACTGACACAAGAACAGAAAATCAAACACCGCATGTTCTCACTCATAGGTGGGTGTTGAACAATGAAAACATATGGACACAGGAAGGGAAGCATCACACACTGGGGTCTGTCAGGGGGAAACAGGGGAGGGACAGTGGGTGGTAGGGAGTTGGGGAAGGATAACATGAGGAGAAATGCCAGATACAGGTGATAGGGAGGAAGGCAGCAAACCACATTGCCACATATGTACCTATGCAACAATCCTGCATATTCTTCATATGTACCCCACAACCTAACATGCAATAAAATATATATTAAAAAAAAACTAAAAGCAAGGTTAAAGTGATGGTTGCTGGGATAAATAAAAATTAAATTTAATTAATCAAAAGAAAAAAAAAAGAAATTCCTAAAGTTTCTAGTGATAAGATAGCCCTTAGTTATCCCTTAGGAATTCCCATTATCTGGACATCAATTTTGTTTTAAAATTTCTCCAGTGATGTGACTTTGCTTTTATTTAAATCTTGGCAGCCTGCCAGAGTTCAGTGAATATAAACTTGACCCTTATGAATTAAAAGACTTTCATCCCGTGAGTTTGGGTCAAAGTGAGGATTCTGCCAGATGCTAATATATGTATTCCAACTCTATGCTTAGAAATTAAGGAATAACCACAGAATGGGTTTCCAGAACTGTTCTGAGTCACTCTCAGTTAAAACTCCATAAATCCTGAGTGGTGGCCTGTCAAGAGTCTTAAAAT
Source organism: Cacajao melanocephalus (assembly GCA_963573385.1). NCBI lineage: Eukaryota > Metazoa > Chordata > Mammalia > Primates > Pitheciidae > Cacajao > Cacajao melanocephalus. The sequence goes on from CAUYLG010015867.1 coordinate 5,148, forward strand.
CCCTAAACATCTTGGCAACCAACTTTTCCTTAAAACACTGTTTCTGTTTTCTTTCCTCTAAACAAACAAACAAAAATTTTCTGGATCCTTTAAGAAAGGGCACTGGAACTGTTAAGTTTGCATTTGTGATGCTATTGCTGTATCTTTTGTGGAGGGAATCAGCTTCTTCTTCTTATCAGAGATTCTAGGACTCTGAATGTACCCAAATAATGCAACTGCAAGTGCATCCATTATTCTTTATCATTATGACTCAAGTCAGAATTAGTAGCACTAGACATAAGTATCTGGCTTATATAGAAAAAAAATGAGACTTTAATAAGTTATTCCTCTATTTTGATTCTAGAAGCCCTACACATAGCCACTTTCAAAGATCCCTTTAAGTCACTCTCTTCTACATCACTTCTTTTCTTCCTGTTTCGCAATCTTCCCCTGGTTCTTTAGTGTTGTCATTTGGCCTCAGTCACCCCAGTACCTACCATTCTCAGTGGACTCAGCGACTCATTTTCAAGGCAGCATCTTCCACCTTATTCCTGGTATATAAAGAGTAGTCACTGGAGTAGTTTTCAAATATGTTGACACTCTTCTCACTGATGCATTTTTAATGCTTTAGGAAAGAGAGTGTTGATGTTTATTCTATAAGATAAAATTAGAGGATGGATGAATAAATTGTATATGCTATCTTATCTCAAACATTTTTATTTCTGTAAGTGTTTGGGTTCTATTTTCTGTGTTTTAAGAAGGAAATTTTTTCATCAAAATTTTACTTAATATAGTTCACTTTGAATACAGTTTCATTCAACTAGTTATACCAAAAATTAAAACTCTCAGCTTCCAAGTATATCAATTTTTACAATTTCTTTCCTGTATTATATTTTCTTTTGGAATTGTCTAGTGCTCTCAGAATCAATTTCCCCATATATTCCCTTGATGTTTTATTGATTAGTGTTAGAAATATCTGGCAATTATTTGGTGTGCAAGATTTTGCTACCTGGGTTGGACTTTAAAATTGGTTTCTGAAGCATTCTAGGATACAATTTTGATTATGGGATTTGTGGAAATATTGGAAAGGGATGCAGAAAAAGGAAAAAGTGAATCACTGATAGTAATGTTAATTGGAATAAACATCCTGACAAGGCTGTATGCCAAATGAAATACACGGCAAATTCACAGGAACAAGCCTTGATTATGGTTTCTAGCTATTTCTGCTAATTCTTTAGGCAAAACTTTTAAATAGCCTTGCATTTAAGTCTATGTCTTGATTTAAGAAATTAAAGATTTCAGTGTATTGTTTTTATTTAAAAATATTAAACTATGTAAATTGGCTCAGGCTTCCATAACAAAATATCATAACCTGATTGGTTTAAACAATAGAAATTTATTTCTCACATTTCTGCCTGATGGAAGTCTAAGATCAAGTTGAGAGCAAAATCAGGTGAGGACTCTGTTTCTGATTTATAGATCACTGCTTTCTTGCTATGTTCTCACATAGAAGAGAGACAGAGAGAAAGCTCTCTGCTATCTCTATTTATAAGGGCACTAATATCATAATAGGGGCCCCTATTCTCATATAAATCTGATTACTTCCCAAAGATTTCATCTCCACATACCATTATATTGGGGGATTAGGGCTTCAACATATTAATTTGAAGGGGACAAAATTCAGTACATTGCATAAGGCTGCAGTCCCCAAAATTTGTGGCACCAGAACCAGTTTCATGGAAGACAATTTATTTTCCACCAAGATCCTGGGTAGGGAGGGTGCATGGTTTCGAGATGAAATTGTTCCACCTCAGATCTCAGGCATTAGTTAGATTCTCATAATGAGCACTAAATCACCTAGGTCCCTTGCATGCACTGTTCACAATAGGCATCTCACTTCTGTGAGATTCTGATGCCACCACTAATCTGACAGGAGGTGGGGCACAGGATGCAATGCTGGCTCATGGGCAGTTCACCTCCTGCTGTGCAGCCTAGCTCCTAACAGGCCATGCACAGGTATCAGTCCATGGCCTTGGGGATGGGGACATGTGGTATAAGACATGTTTATATACAATGTTTTAGTAAATAATCCAACATTGTAACCACTACCACTATGAAGATACAGGCCAAATCCATTATGCTAAAAAGGTTTCTTATGTCCTACTGCAGTTGATCTCCTCTCCTACCCTGGGTCCCATAGAGCCACTGCTCTGCTTTTTGTCTTTATAGTTGTCTTTTCTTCCGTCTTATATAAATGAGTTCATATAGTAGTCTCTTGTGTTTTACTTTTTCCATTTAGCATAATGTTTGGGGTATAACTATGTTCATTTATATTGCTGAGTATTTACTATTCCATAGGCTCAGAGATATGATTTGTATTAGTCCATTCTCTCACTGTCCTAAAGAAATACCTGAGACTAGAAAATTTATAGAGTTTAATTAGTTCACAGTTCTGCAGGTTGTATAAGAAGCATTGCTGGGGAGGCCACAGGAAGATTTTATTCATGGCAGAAGGCAAAGCCAGAGCAGGCATCTTCACACGGCTAGAGCAGGAGAAAGAGAGAGAACGGGGAGGTACCACATACACACACAACCAAATTTGTGAGAACTGTATCACTAGAACAGCATCAAAGGGGGGAAATCTGCCCCCATGATCCAATCACCTCCCACCAGGCTCCATCTTCAATATTAGCATTCACAATTCAACATGAGATTTAAGCAGGGGCTTAGATCCAAATCATATCACCATTATTGTTTATCACTAATTGACAGTCATGTGTGCCGCTCTGTGGTTTGGGCTATTATGAAGAATGCTGCTATGAACATTCACACACACATTCTTTTGTGAATATATATATATTTTCATTTCTTTTTGAGGAAATACCTAGAAGAAGAGTTCCTGGATCATATGTAAGCGTATATTTAACTTTATAAAATATTGCTATGTTGTTTTCCAAAGTGGCAGCTTAACTTTGCATTTTCAACTAACACACGAGGTTTCTATTGCTCCACATCTTCAGAAACACTTGGCATGATCAGTCTTTTTAAATTTAGTTATTCTTATGAGCACCCTAAGGTATCTTGACATTTTTATTTGCATTTCTCTAATAACTACTGATATTAAGCATCTATTCATGTGCTTATTGGCCATTTTTTTACTAAATTTCTGTTTAAACATTTCACTCATTTTTATTTTTATTTGTCTTAATGTGAGTTGTGAATTTTTCTTTAGCTTTTCCAAGATATGTATAGCTTTTACCCAATCTGTGGCTTGATTTTTTTATTTTGAAGTGTGAATATTTTTAATCATTATAAAGTCCTTTTAAATTTTTTTTAAATTAAAATTTAATAAAAATTTTTATTTTTATGTTAATGAGTAATTTCTGTCTAACCCATGATTACAAATATTTTATTCTATTTTCTCCTAAAAGTTTAATAATTTTCACTTCTTATATTTAGGTATGTACTCTAGTTTGAGTCAATGTATGTGTATATTTTGAAATAAGGGTCAAGGGTTTTTTTTTCCTTATATTGTGTTTTATAATTAATTTCTTAACTGAGCTGTAAAATGGCAAAGTCATCACAACCTATTTCATTTGAGTTCCTCAAACACATTACACTATTGACTTAATTCCAAGTGACAACAGTTAATTCAATTAACTGCTTCAACAAAGTAAGCTATGGGCTAACAGATGTCTATCTCTGAATAGTTATAGGTGTTGTTTTAGATTTTTATTTTGTTCTAAGTAAGCCAGGTGACTAACATTAGAATTCTTTTATTTCTCTGAAGGTCATTCACCAGGGTCTTTTCTGCTGTGAATTATGTTACAGGAAGTGTTCTTGGTTGCAAGCAATAGATACTATGATCAGAATATGGGGAAAGGGACAGATGGCCAGGATATGTAGTAAGCTTGCATTAAGTGATGTCGATCACCTAGGCCTAGGTCTAACTGAAGTGATAGAATTCCTCACATATTTTAGACCAGCTCAGTAAATGACCTGAATATGCCTACCTTCAAGACCCTCCAGAACAATCGTGGTAGTTGGAGAGTTGGGAGTGGCATGTGACAGGTGGGTTGTGACAGGAGTATTCAGGATCAGGCCAAATGCAATTGTTTCATCTTCCTTAACAAAATTGGGTTTTATGGGAAGCACCTTTGTGAGTGCAAGGCTAGTTAAAGCCTAGCCTAGCTCAAGTCATGGAAGGGAGCTCTACCCTTGAAGGCATAACCTGAGAGCAGTGATCCAAGAATAAAGAGAAGAAATTAATTCACATCCACTCTCTACTATGTATCATGTATGTGCTTAGTAACCTTAGCTGTTATTGTATAATAATCATCTTGGTAAGTAAAATCATCCTCATTTTATTCATAAGAAAACTGAAACTCTGTGAGTTTAAATAAATTCTCCAGTCACCCAGGTAGTAAGTGGCAGGGCCAATTTGAACTCAGGCCAACAGGATGCCTAAGTATATGCCTTGAGATGTGGAAAATGAGAAGAGGTGTTTTATTAACTGAAACGGGGATAGGACACTTACAGAAGGAAAACTAATATCAGTGTCCCTGTTCATAGTACTGAGCATGCAGGTTTTACTATTTTAAACCAAATACCTTGGCAATACTTTCCTAAGATTCCAAATTAGGTATTGTTATAGTCATTAAATTGTATATGACTTTAAACAAAGAGCTGCTGAAGACAGAGGGGAACAGACTGTGCACTTCAGCTTCCAGGTGGACAATGACCCACACCTCATTTGAGTGTTTACTCCAGGCTTTCACAATTTACCACAAGAGGAGGAAAAGGAGGATAATCTCTTCAAAAACACACAACAGTGCTGTACTCAGGCAGTCTCCCTTCCTGCCTCGTGATTGAGACAAGCAGCCCAGAACATCGAGTCTGTCTCCACTCTCTCAAAGAACTCCTGGATATCCAGTACAGCTTAATACAGTGCTTATCTTCCTTTGAATAATGTGGCTTTGGTTGTGTTACAGTCACAAGGCCAGGAGGCAGTCCCAGCACTGCCTGCCTAACTTCGTAGGTCCCCACGCAGCATGCCAGGGCGGATTGCCATCTCAGCTTGTCTGGATAACATGCTAGAATCCAGAATCCATGGTCTTTAAGTTAAATGATGCTTGAGGGGAGAGAGGAAGGGGATGGGAAGGGAAAGAAGGGACGGGCAAGTGGAGATGCAAGTGATCAGCTACTGTCAGGAAATGCTGGTAACCTCTAGAAGCTGGAAAAAGCAAGAGTTTCTCACCTAGAGCCTCCAGGAGGGACAAGCCCTGCCATCAATGTCCCTTTAACCAGTCAGACTTACTTTGGATATCTGCCCACCAGAGCTTTAAGATAATAGAATTGTGTTGTTTTAAGACACTAGGCTACTGGTAACTTGTTACAGTAGTCATGGGAAACTAATACAACTCCTAAGGATATGCAGGTGTGAGAGCTAAAAAAAGTAAAATAAAAAAAAAGAGAGCTGCTAAAGGAAACAGATATCAACTTGAATACAGTAATGTAGATAACAATAAAGTAATAAGAGGAGAACTAAACTCTGATTTTTTTGTTATCTTGCCCAAATTCCCATCTAAGAGGCCTGGGGAATCATGCCCTACAAACCATAAATTCTCACCAGATGGGTTTTATTTAACTCTATATATTGGGACTTACTTTCCAATCTGACTCTGGCATAATATTACATAACAAAGAAAATCAAAATATTTTAGCCCAAAGCATTTTTCTTTGCCATATATTGAAATGACCCTGCAAAGCCATCCTCCGTGGATGAAAATTTGCATCTGTAAAGAATTTCTATTAACATAGCTAGATATTTTTCTTTCAGGCCCTCCCAATCCTGTAGAGATTAACCAAGAGTCTGGAACCACCCTTTTAAAGGTCTGAATAATAAACATTTGTCATCCATTGTCTCTAAGGGCAGCCACTACTGGACTTCAAAAGAACCTTGGTCTCCACAATCTTTTATCTTAACCTGAACATTTCCTTTCTATGGACCCCAGGTCTTTAGACAAACTCCACCAACTGTCAACCAGAAAATATTTAAATTTACCTGTAGCCTGGAAGCGCCCCCTGGTCCCACTTCGAATTGTCTCGTCTTTTTGGAGCAAACCAATGTCTTTCTCAAATGTGTTTGATTGATGTCTTGTGTCTCCCTAAAATTTATAAAACCAACCTGCACCCTGACCTACCTTGGGCACATGTTCTCAGGACCTCCTGAGGACTGTGTCATGAGCCACAGTCACTCATATTTGGCTATGAACAAATCTCTTCAAATATTTTACAGAGTTTGACTCTTTTCATAAATATAGATAAAAAAGGGGAATTCAAATACATTACAAAGACTGATGGTTAAAAAGTATACTTTTAAAAGTTAAACTAACTTTAGAGGAAGTAAAAAGAGAATAGTTTCTGCTGAGAGTTGAATTAGAGTTCAATAGAACATTCACCAACATTTTTCACATTTTGTGTTTGTGGGTGTGTGTGTGTAAAATGAAATAAAGAGGCAATAATTTCCCTAAACTTCAAAGAGACCCAGGCTGTGGTTATAAGAATAATACTGAGTTCGTGGTAGGATTGATGACAAAAAACATTAGAAACAAGACATATACTTAGATATTCTCACATAATAATTCTGAACTCTAAGAAGAAGAGAAAATTTTATAATTTTACAGAGGGAAAGGACTAATTCTTTACAAATAACATGAAATTGAACTCACGTGAAAATTCCAACATGAAGTTGTTGGAATAATTTGTATGGATCACAAAGAGAATCAGGTAATAACACTATAATCCTCCAAGATATTTTTGTCAAGATAAAAGAAAATATTTGCAGTTGACAATAGGGATCTCATAGAATAGAACACCAAAGTAACTCCAGTGAGGGAATAATTCCAGAAAGAACTCACACAAAATCACTAGATGATTCAGAGGGGAATGCATCAGCTATGTTTGGAGATCAAAGAGTAAAACAAAAGCCTTTAACTGATTTCATGTGTCATGCATGTATGGGAGAAATGGGGAGGTTAAAACCCTCTAAAGGTCTCCTCAGCTTGATCTATTGATTCCATACAATTATTCAGATATATATTTGATCAGCTGCATAAATTAGGTACTTTCCTTTAAGAAAACATAGCCAAATTCCCAAGTTAACAAGAAAAAAAAAATGGGAAAACATGTGTAGTTACAGAATCAACTGAATGACAACAAGTATAGTTGTAAAGAAGATACAATAAAATAAATAGATGGTAAAGATAAAATGAAGCACTAAATATGAATAGAGTTTATTTTCCAGTTAAAGCGCAATACTGTCAAACTGAGTTAATGAGCAAAATAAATTGAAATGCAGTTTATAAGAAACAAATATAAGAAAAAAATTTTAAAGGCTAAACATAAAAGGTTATTCAAAGATATACCAGACAGATAGATGCATATCAAACAAGTGCAAAAGAGACAAAATTAACAACAGACAAAATGAAATTTATTAGAAACACTGAGCAAGAAAGAGATATAATGCACTGTGACATTAACAGTGGGATAGTCAGAAAAGTTTATATCTCAAACAACAAAGCACCCAAATTGATTTTGTCAGCGTTCTTGATTCAAAGAGAATCCACTTAAGATAGCATCAGCAAAGAGGAGTTTATTAAAGGTTATTTGGTCATTTTCACAGTCTCTGGGAAGGTCAGCAATAAAATTAGAGGCTGCAGAGGAACAATGCCACCAAAAGCACCACCCAACCACAAGACCAGGCTTTATTAGCAGAAACTTACCTGTTGTCTCTACAATCATTTTATCTCTGATAGTAAAAGCTGGACTCTAGAAGCTTCACAGTTGCTGTAGAAAAAAATCAATGCATTTGGTATTGCTGCACCTGAAGATCCAAATGTGCAAAGTGTGGTTACCACTTTATCTTTTTTGATATACATTGAAAATGTTGTATAGAGGTTAACTTCTAAATTAGCAGGGAGTAGAAAATAGTAAAAAAAAAAATGTATTCAAAGGGGCAAGACAAAAAGAAATTGAAGAGGTTTGATAAATAGAAAGCATGCAAGCACACAATTAACACAGAAAAAGTCTAAATATACCCGTAATTATAATACATATGTAACTTAAATGCTCCAGCTAAACGATAAATCTCTAAGACAGGATATAGTATCAACCTATACACTGTTTAAAAGGGAGAGTTCTAAATTCTAATGATACAGAATGGACGAAAGCAGAACATAGAAGGCTGTGTATCAAAAGTTGTAGCCTAAGGAAAGGTTGGCCACCTCGAACACCTCTTCGGCACCATACTGAAACACCTCAGCCTCACTTTCCTAAGAGCCATGGCCATATGTTCTTCTGTAGCTACTGTGGATGATGACCGTCTCTAACCAACTGCATAAAGGCAGAAATGATGTCTCCTCATTTCACATGTGTGCCACAAACCTCTTAATTTTTTCCACAGAGTGTCCCTGTGAAAGTGTGAGACATTTGCTCACTAAAGGTCTAAATGTGAAAAAAACCTCATAACACCTGTCTAATAATCAGAAAATCATCAAGCATATCAGACAAATTGCAATTGAAGGGCATCTTATAGCACACCTGAAAATGTATTTTTCACAAATGTCAAGGTCATCAAAAACAAGTAAAGTCTGAAAAATGGCATATCCAAGAGAAACCTAAGGAGACATAACAACTAAGTGTAAAGTGGTATCTTGAATGGGATCCTAGAACAGAAAGAGGCATTAAGTAAAATTAGGAGATCTGCATATAATAAACTTTAGTTAATAATATATTAATATTGGTTTATTAATTGTAAGAAATATACCATACTAATGTAAGGTGTTAGTACTAGCAGAAACTGTATACATGGTGAGGGGATAGATGAGAACTGTCTGGTTAATTGTTCTGTACACATAAAACTGTTCTAAAAGTAGAGTACATAAATTTATAAAAAAATTAACATCAATATCTTCAAATTTTGTGAATTTTTACTAGAAAAAGTATTTAGAAAATGTGATAAAAATATGACATTTACATTCGTTTGTAATGCATAAAGCATCTACCAGTAAATCTAACAAAAGCTATGTAATACTTTTATATAGAGAATTGAGATTTTTTATAAGAAAACCTTTATAAGGTAGCATATACATGAATTAGATGACTTAACATAAGAAAAATATTGAATTTTTTCAAATTGATCTATCAATTTATTGGAATTCTAGTAAAACAAAAAGTCAACAGGGGTGTGGTGTTTGTGTGTACCTGCATGTGAGTGTGCACATGCATGTGTGCATGAGACTATGGGTATAATTTCTCCAGATAACTCTCTACTAACATAGAAGTTAGAAGCCCAAGAGTGAAGAATACAAACTGTGAAGACATCCCTTAGAAGATACGACATACAATTATGAAACTACAGTACTTAAGAGTGAGATACTGACCCGAGAATAGACACACAAGACCTATGGAAACATAAGGAGGAGTCCAAAAATACAGTCCAGAATCTTGATATTGTAGATTATAGGAAAAAGTTGGATACTTCAGTGAGTCATGCTGGAAAAATCAGTATCCATATTTATAAATAAAATGAAATTCAACTACTACCTCACACAAAAATTCTTACACCCACATTTTTAATCAATCCAGCTGAATTATAGATATTCATAATTAAAGTCAAACAACTATAGAAGAAATAAAGAAAGCTAAAGATAAGATGTCACATTTTATGGTATAATTTGTTAACCAACATACACAATGTAAACTGTAAAGGAAAAGACTAATAAATCAATGTGTTTCAAAATTAACAATGTCTATTAACCAAATGGTCACAGACAGATCCCCAAAACAAGCAGCACAAGCATAGGAAATATTTGCAAGATGGAGGAATGATATACAGCAATGGAGGAATGATATGCAAGATATACAGAAGAATCCATATGAAATGTTCAGAATTACTAAACACAACGTAGTAGAAAAGTAAGTGAACAAAGCAGGATAGAAAAGCATCAAACTGCCAGAAGCATAGGGAACAATGTTTAACTTTAGTAATATGAATAAATCCCCAAAATCATCATGCTGAGCAAAAGATTTAAGTTATATAAGCACTCATAAAATAAATAGTTTATATGAACCAGGAATACATTAATATATATGTATTCTCTATATATCCATATATATATATATATATATATATATATCCATTATACACACACACACACACACACACACACACATATAATGTTTTTTCTCTTTTTAAAAAAGGGAAGGAAATGAATGGAACTAAAAATAAAACTATATTTTTTTATGAGTGTAATAGGTAGTTGGATGAATAAGAAGAAACAAACTGGATAGTTCATTTTATTGGTCAGGCTTTGTAATTAATTATTGTTCTCACATATATCATCTATTAAATTAATATAGTAAAAAAATTTCTAGCTTATGCATTCCAAATGATCTACTAAGATCATGAATGAAATGATGGTTCAACATCAGCAAATATACATATTTGTATATGTATATATATGCTTATATGTAATGCATGCTGAGAAGGTAAAAGCTAAAGTCCAGTAGATACTAAGAAACACTTAAAATAAAAATATTTTTAGAATTAATAAAGGTGAGGAAAAGAAAATAAAAGCACTTAAGTTTAGGGAAAATAAATAATCTAATAAAATGATAAATGTTCTGCTAGCTGAAGATACTACACAGTAATGCAAGGCTGGGAATCGGAGTGGCACATCTCTAAGTTAGTTATAGGAACCCAGTTGAGATCTGTGGGAGGAAAAGCCCACTGGGAAGAAGCAGATGCATGTTTAATAAAATGCAATAAAGGTAAAATTTAACTCTCCTGTTGTCTTCATCTAGTTAATACCTTTTTTTATTCTCAGTGAAACAATGTTTTTTAAAATGTATTTTTAAAAGACATCATAGTTTCACTCAACCTATTAATAGCTACGAGTACAGATAAGAAAGCCAAACAGACAAATCAGACCAAGAAAAATATGAAGCAGAACTTTGTACTTAATACAGTAATTAAAAGACAGGGAATAAGAATGCAAGGTAAGTATCTTAACAAGAATGAAAATGGCAGCTGGAAGGGCAAGGAATTCGAGATAGAAGCAAATAGAATTTGCATAGATATTAAAGCATCTTTGTCAGGAACGAGATGGAGAATGGCATTGACTTTTTTTTTCAGTTCAAAATATAACAAATACAAATGTTAGGTAGGTCTTTTGGGTAACCCTAAAGTTTTATTAAATCGCATTATGATATTTCCGTCTATATTGCTATCAAGCCTCTGAAGAAGACAACATCTAATGAACAGGAGCTGGAAACCAAACATCTCCCTCAGTAACCGGAGGGAAGGAGCATCTAGGCCCAAAAGAGGCTCTTAGCATATCTAAAGAATGCTATACAGATATTTTCTATTAAGGCTTATTATGATATAATTTACATACAAAAAATTCACCACTTTTAGTTGGATAGTTCTGGGAGTTTTAACAAATGTCGATATAGTACATGTAAACACGATTTCCATTCCCATCGACCTAACAAACTCCTATTTTCTTTTTTGTAGTCAAATTAGCTCCCAAAACACTGCACTCTCAACCACAGAGTATTCTAGCCTTATGATTTTGGCTTTTAAGGAAAGTCATATAAATGGATGCATGCATTTTGTATCATTTGCATATGGCTTCTTTTACTTTGCACAGTTTTTTAACTTCATTCCTGTTTTTGCAAGTATTTTTTCCTTTTTTAAAAAATTGCTGAGTAATATTCCATTGTACACATGTACCACAGTTTATCTATTTACCAGATGATGAACATTTGGACGGTTTTCACTTTGGGACTCCTAAAATAAAGGTGCTATAATTATTTGTATATTGGTTATTTCATGGCGTCTGTTGCATTTGTTTTTGGTAAAACTTGGTATTGGTGAGTCTGTAGGTAAGCAAATGCTATCTTCTCCAGAGACATCTACATTGTTTTCCAAAGTAGCTGAACAATGCGTTTCATTATCATGAGTAATGTAGAGTTCTAGCTTCTCCAGAACTTCTCCAGCCATTTTTTTTGAAATTTAAAATGTTAGTCATAGTACTTACATTGTAAGATTTTATGGTGATTTTAGTTGTATTTTCCTTATAATAAATAACAAGTATCTTCTCATGTATGTATTTGCATTTTTACATCTTATGTGGTAAACTGTAACAATCTGCCCATTTTTTCCTTTTGAATTGATAAGGTATATTTATTGAAGTATATTAGTTCTTTATTCAATATGTGCTTTTGCAAATGATTTCCCATTCTATGGCTAGCTTTTTGATTTTCTTCATAATATCTTTCAAAGAGCAGATCTTTGTAACTTGGCTGATACTTAATTTGTCAATATTTCTTTTATGGCTTGAGATTCTTACATCTAGTAACCCTTTGCCTAGCCAAAGATTATGCAACATTTCTTCTATATTTTATTTTTGACTTCCTATAATTTTAATTTGTTCCATATTTCTATCTTGGATCTATTTCAAAATGAATGTTTTCTACAGTGTGAAGACATTAGAACCTTCCTTCCCTCCCTCCCTCCCTCCCTCCCACCCTTTCTTCCTTCCTTCTTTCCTTCCTTTCTCTCTTCTCTTCTCTGCTTTCTCTTCTCTTCTATTCCTTTTTTCTTTCTTTCTGCCTGTCATGGAGGCTGGATGACGTGCAGTGGTGTGATTCTAGCTCTCTGTAGCCCTTGAACTTCTGGGCTCATGTAATCTTCCTGCCTCAGCCTCTCAAGTAGCTGGGACTACAGGCATCCACCACCATACTTTGCTTAAAATGTTTTAATATGGTTATGCAATTTATTCAGTACAATCATTGGAAAAGACTACTGTTCTCTATTGAATCTGCTTGGCACTTCTGTTAAAAATCAACTGATCATATATGTGTGAGTCTCTTCTCTAAACTTTCTAGTTGATTTTATTAATATGTCTACCTTAGGACAATACCACAATGTCTTAAATAATGTATTTTTGTGTTGTGTGGATATAATTAATACCTTTTTTTAAAGACATTTGTCCTCCAACTAAGTTTATTTTTAAACATTTTGCCTAGATCCTTTACTTTTCCTTATGCATATTAGAATTAGTTTGTCAATTTCTATAAAAAAACCTGGTTAGATTTTGGCTGGCATTGTGTTGAATCTTTCAAGCTGTGGATATAGTAAATTTCCCCAATAATATCAGTATTCCATTATTTTCTTAATCAATAATTTATAAATTTTAGCATAAATATCCATAACATCTTGTTAGTTTATCTAGAAAATTTTCATTCTTTGATACATTATAATTAGTATTTTTTTTAATTTCAGCTTCAAATTGTTCACTTGTAGACTATAGAAATACAGTTGATTTTTTTTATTGACCTTGGATTTTGCAACATTAATACACTTATTTATTGCTTTTAATAGCTTTTTTGAAAATACCTTGTTAGTTTTCTAAGTTAACAATCATGATAGTAGCAAATAAAACCATTTATGCTCTTCCCTTCTGATTTTTCTGCCCTTTACATCTTTTTCCTTCTCTATTGCAGTGGCCATATCTTATCTCAGACACAATATTAAATTTAACTGGTAAAAGTGGACGTCCTGGCTTTGTCTTGTCCCCAATATCAGGAAGAAGGCACTTAGTCCATTAACTTTACTAGGCATAATGCTAGTTGCAGCTTTTTAGAAGATTCCCTTTACGAGGCTAAGGAATTTCAGTTATGTTCTTGTTTGCTGAGCATTTGTAGCTTATTAGTTATATTTTGTTTTTATTTATATATAATTAGTCTTTCATTAAATTTTAAAAATTCTTAGCTATTTCCTCCAGAAATCTTTTTTTTCCTAGATTTTTCTCTCTCCTTCAGAGAATTCAGTGGAAAGTATAATATACCACTTATATAATCCCACAGCACTTTATTTTTTCACTTTTTTTTATTCTTCAAGTTAAATAACAAGCATAACCTGCCTTCATGTTCATTATTCAGTCTGTTCTCTAAGAAAATTCCCCTTCTTCATGAATTTTTCTATCTTTTTTATTTAGATCCTTTGACATACATACCATAGTTATTTTAATGTTCCTATCTAATAGTTCCAAAATAGGGAGAATTTCTGGGTATGGTTTTATTCTTGTCATTTTTATTAGATTCTGGACATTGTGTTTAGAATAGCAAAGATTGAGATAAGTAGTATTTATGCCTGGAAACAGGCATCACTCTCATTCTCTGTGTGGAAAATGAGGTCCCTCTAGTCAGTATTATAGGTGATTTTTGTAGTTGTTATAGTTACCTTCAGGACACCTAAGTCTTTACATTTCTGCACGGTTGGGCGACTGTTGTATAATGCTTAGGGTGAGGCCCGGGTTCCGTAATATTTTCTTGAGAGTTCCAGTCCCATCCTCAGCTTCCAGCTACCCCTGCCCAGCACTAGCCTGCATTTGCTTACTACTCTGTGCCAGGTATATAGAGGAGGTGTTCTTGCTGTGTTCTACAGGCCCAGTCTCAATCTTAAAAAGGTGCTGTGTGCCTGAGCCTAAGCAATCAAAATTATAAATACAGAGAAATTAATTTTCCTCCCCTTTATTTCAAAGTCTGTCTTGTGTTAGGAAAAGGAATGGCTTAAAAGGGGAAGGGCTTTCTGCCTCTCACACAGCAGTAGTTGACGTTTTCTTTCTTTTTTTTCTTCTCTTTTTTTTTTTTTTTTTTTTTTTTCTGAGACAGAATCTCACTGTCTCCCAGGCTGGGGTTCAGTGGTGTGATCTTGGCTCACTGCAACGCCAGCCTCCTGGGTTCCAATGATGCTCCTACCTCACACTCCCAATAGCTGGGACTACAGGTGCCCACCACCACACCTCGCTAATTTCTGCGTTTTTAGTAGAGACGGGGTTTCACTATGTTGGCCAGACTGGTCTTGAACTCCTGACCTCAAGTGATCCACCCGCCTCAGCCTCCCAAAGTGCTGGGATTACAGGAATGAGCCACCATGCTCGACAGTATAGACTTTTTTTGTGTGTCATGAAGAATCCTGTGCTCATAGTTTGTCCTCAGTGACAGGCACCATTATCTCCTCTTCGCCTCCTCAAAAAGCCTGGGCCTTGGTAGTTGGACAGCTTTCAGTCCCTTCCCCACTGGTTTAAAGTTCTTGCTTAGTATAAAAGGAGGATGAAAGGAATAGGTGGAATTATGGTTCTGTGTGTCACTAAAGGGAACTCTCTCTAGACTTCTTTCTGTCCCAAACTTCCTCTTGAATACTTGATAGAAAAATAGCTCATGAGCGAATACAGATACTTCTTGGATTTGGGACTCACAGTTATTCAAAACTGTCTTATTAGCCCATATTTACTCTTTTTCAAAAACTAATTAAAATTATGGCTGTTTGCTTCTTACTTACTTTGATAGTGGTCAACTCTCTTGCGCTCTCCCACCAAGGAGAGCTCTCTCCTCACAGACATTCATCACTCTTTATGATTCAGGACAGTGGACTGACTGCCTTGTGAACCCAACTATCAAATGAACTTAGGTTTGGAAGGCTGGCCAGAAGTATTGCATTAGGTTAAATAACAAAGAGATATGAAAGTCAGAGCCTCCATGTAAATTTTTATCATTAAAATTCCACTTTTTTTGTGTATGTTATGCTTTCTTCATTAGATTCATTATCAAGTATTTGTGTCGTTTGATGTTATTTTCACTTATGTATAATACATATGTATATGATATTTACATATTATTAATATATAGCATATTTTTGCTGTAATAATATTATAAATTCATTTATATGATATTTACATATTATTTATATATAGCATACTTTTGCTATAATAATTTTAAAAATTCATTTAATTTTGCTGATTACCATTGCTATATCAACATTATTAAACTTAGTTATACAATTAAAATTGTCTATAGAATATGTTGGATGTTTTTACGTATACTTGATAGACTTTTTAATGATTATTCATGGCCCCTCTAAGAGAAATGTATTTCTTGACCTGTAGACTTCCTTTGAAGTAAAATTATAGCAGCAACAGCCTAGGTTGTGCTGCGGTAGTGAAAATTTTGGTAAAGCTGTTGCCTGAGATAATCTGAAAGGTGGAAAATACACCAAAAATGTCTGTGGCTTTACAAATGGGAATTTGTAATTAACCTGTTTGCCATGACCTATAATAAAGAAACTGATTAAAAAAAAGAGAAAGAAAGAAAATCATGAATTTTCTCATGGATAGAGTATAAGCAAGATTCTCTTGTGATTTTCTACGTTTCAAGCAAAATGAGAATCTATATTGAAGCATTTTCATGTAAATTTCAGATAATAGAACAGGAAAAATTTTGAGTTCTAAAATCCCTGTGCTGTCCTGGTATAGTGGCTCATGCCTGTAATCCCAATATTTTTCTAGGCCAAGGCAGGAGGATTGCTTGAGCCTAGGAGTTTGAGACCAGCCTGGAAAATATTGTTAGACCCTATGTGTGCCCAAAATTAAAAAAAAAAATTAGCCAGGCATGGTGATGCATGCCCTGTATTCTCAACTACTTGAGAGGCTGAGGCGGGAGGATTACTTGAGCCTGCGAGGTTGAGGTTGCAGTGAGCTGTTATTGCACCATTCCACTCCAGCCTGTCTCAAATAATAAAATAAAAAAAAATCCCTATGCTATTTATTTATTTTTTGTCTTCTGTTTCAAGTCAGTGACTGTCTTTTTTAGCGATGTTAGAGGTGAAGCATGACCAGAATGTTTTCTAAGTTAAACGCGTTGAGCAGCTTGAATCCTGCACATCTAGAAATGACTTGCAAATACTCATTAGGTCTATAACTTCCAAAGATAATAAGGAACGTTTTCAAGATACCTCTTACTATCCTGATTGTCACATAAGATCTTGAGTTTTCAGCTGTGAATTTCTCTTTTTAACTTTTTATTGTGATAAAAAATGCACATAATGAGATCTACTTGTCTAACAAAGCTTTAAATGTACAGTACACTAGGATTAACTCGAAGCACAATATTGTATGGCAGATCTTAGGACTTTTTCATCTTGCAGGACTGAAACTCTATACTCTCTGAACACAACTGCCAACGACCCATTCTACTCCCCTGCCAGTCCCTGGCAGCCACCATTCTACTTCCGTATTTTTGTGATGTTGACAACTTCAGATACTTCACATGGTGCAGCAATGCAATATTTGTCTTTCTATAACTTGTTCACTTTACAAAATGCCTTCAACATTAATAAACCTTGAGGTCATTATTTCTAACTTTTGCTCCCAATCTCTTATTCTAGCATTACCAAAGTACTCATTGTAATAGGTCATTCTTGCATTGTGAAAAAGAAATACCTGAGGCTGAGTAATTTATAAAGAAAAGAGGTTTAATTTGCTCACCGTAATGCAGGCTGTACAGGAAGCTTGGTGCCAGCATCTGCTCAGCTTCTGAGAAGGCTTCAGAGTGCTTTACTCATGGCAGAAGGGGAAGTGGGAACAGGCACATCGCATGCCTCAACCAGGAGCAAAGGAGAGGCGGCAAGCACACTTTTAAACAACCAGACCTCCTGCAAACTAACTCCCTCACTATTCTGAGGTTGTACCCAGCCATGAGAGATCCACCTCCATGACCCAAACACCTCCCACCAGGCCCCACTTCCCACACTGGGGATTACATTTCAACTTCAGAGTTGGGCAGGGACAAATATGCAAACTATATCACCCATTTATCTTACATTAGGGAAATTTGGCATATTTAGGCTAAATATTGTTTGCAGCATTAGAAGTTAAATAAAACCTCAAAGACAAATCCATTCTTGTCTCTTTGGTCACGCCACATCCTTTTAAAAATAAATCATCATATTGTATCTTATATCAAATAGTCTTAAAGTGAGCAATGCCACAATAAGAAAATGACAAAACTGAAAATAGTTATTAAGCATCTCTGCAAGGTTAAATCCCAGAGCAGAACTTGCAGGAAATTGCAACAGCAGTTAAATTGGTGGCCAAAACCAAAATGAAGTCAGTGAGTTGGGGAACATGGAAAGAGAAAAATCTAAACTTCTAAATAATTGACACTGATAGCATCAAAATGCATCACATGTGCAAATAATTATGGTTAAAATTCATTGATCTGACATTATCACCTGTTTCACATTACTGATTCTTCCAAATAAACATGTACCTGATGTTAGTGTGATATGATAGAAAAGGAACAAGATTCAGAGTCATTGCCATAATTTATATTCTGTATTCAATTGTCAAATGACTTTAGATCACCTATTGAATCCCCAAATCCTGGTTATTCATCTCTAAAATCAGCAATAACATCTAGCTTCTAAAGTTTTGAAATTTAAAGAAATCAATGCATATAGAACACCTAGTCCAGTTCCAATCACACAGGAAGTACAAACTTTCACTTCTTTAATCTTACAAAAGTTTTCAAAGGTCCTTTGTAATGTTTTATTCTTCCACCTGCTTTTTCAATGGAGAGGCACCTAGCACAGATTCTCCTCTGGATAGCTCTGGGTCATCATATACACCCTTCCTTCTTTGAAGTCCTCTATCAATTACTGTCAATGTAATTCAAGTAGCAATTAATCATTGCCTACCTTGTGACATCTCTTCTCTTGTGGTCTCGCACTGCTAATCAGCAGCTTGAGTTTTAAATTAACTCTTGATAACTTTCTCTATTAGTTTGTAAGCACCTTAAAAGCTGAGGTTTTCTTTAAGGTTTTTTCTTTCAACAATGTTTTAGAGAGCATAGTAAAAGGAAAAGTTGTTGCTGCTACTTTTTTAAAAAATAAAGCTTGCTTATGTAAATATATTTTAAATAAGTTACTTATGGGCTCCAAATTCTTACAGGATGGTTTGTCCCTGCACCAAATGGTCCTATCAAACCATTTTTTTTTGAGACAGTGTTTTGTTCTTTTTGCCTAGGTTGGAGTGAAACGGTGCAATATGGGTTCACTGCAAGACCTCTGCCTCCCAGGTCTAAGAGATTTTCCTGTCTCAGCCTCCAACACAGCTGGGATTACAAATGTGCTAATGTTTTGAATTTTTTAAGTAGAGATGGTGTTTTACCATGTTGGTCAAGCTGCTCTCGAACTTCTGACCTCAAGTGATCCACGCACTTCGGCCATCCAAAGTGCTGGGTTTACAGGTGTGAGCCACCATTCCAGGCCTAAACTATTATTTTTGATAGCTATTTTAAAATTTAATAATTTTGTTCTCTTTAATGTGTCTTCCTCAAGTAGTCCATCTCACCCAGCATCAGGGTTTCTAAAATGTGTTTTATTACTACAAATCAGCTCTTATATCAGTGCATTTCCTTTATTATATCTTGAAGCTAATCAATTCTGATGATCTGAAGAGTCCACCAGACAAGTGGATATGTTTTGTAAAAACAATTTTGCTTGGCTGGATGCAGTGGCTCACACCTATAATCCCAGCACTTTGGGAGGTCAAGGCGCACGGATCATGAGGTCAGGAGATCAAGACCATCCTGGCTAACAGGGTGAAACCCCATCTCTACTAAAAAAAAAAAAAAAAAAAAATTAGCCGGGCATGCCTGTAGTCCCAGCTACTTGGGAGGCTGAGGCAGGAGAATGGCTTGAACCTGGGAGGTGGAGGTTGCAGTGAGCTGAGATCGTGCCACTACACCCCAGCCTGGGCAACAGAGCAAGACTCTGTTTCCATATATATATATATGGAAATATATATTTTTGCACAATAGCACATGCGGCCATATGCTGTAGCTTTTTTTTCTAAGTGAGATTTACCTCGTTTTTCAAAATGTAGTGCTTTGGTAGTTGTACTGAATCATTTGAGAGAATTGTTAAAAATATAGATTTTTGCCATAAATATTCTGATTAAGGAAATAATATAGTTGTGATTGCCAACTAAGAAATCACAGATGATCTAAAGTTCACAAAAAAATTATGAACTTAGCAATTTATTGTGCCAAACAACCTTTCTCTCTTTACCTTCCTAGATTACATGCTACTTCTTGATTACACTTTTTTTTTTTTTTTTTTTTTGAGAAGAAGTCTCACTCTGTCGCCCAGGCTGGAGTGCAGTGGTGCGATCTCGGCTCACCACAATATCTGCCTCCCCGGTCCAAGCAATTCTCCTGCCTCAGCCTCCGGAGTAGCTGGGACCACAGGCGCGTGCCACCATGCCAGGCTAATTTTTTTTGTATTTTTAGTAGGGGTGGGTTTCACGGTGTTAGCCAGGATGGTCTGATCTCCTGAGCCCATGACCCGCCCGCTTCTGCCTCCCAAAGTGCTGGGATTACAGGCATGAACCACTGCACCTGGCAACGCACCTTTAATTTCTTTATAATTTTTATTTTTGCTCATTTTTAATTTTCGTTTCTTTATTCTACATATATTTATTGATTTCTATTTCTGTCCCTGGATAACGATCTTTTCCATAGTTTGTACTCACTCTTTCTGTCATAAATATGTTACAGGTAAGCACGTGTACACACACACACACACGCACACACACACACACACAGCTTTTAAAAATCTTAACTATACACAGGTTTTAAGGCAAAGGCTTCATACTTCTCTATAATTCTATTGAAGTCTCACAAATATCCTATTTCTGAAGGGAATTCAGAAAATACGGAAACAGAGATCGGTAAAATAAAGTAAGTTATACAGCTAGAATTTATCAGACAAAATTTTAAACTCAAGATCTTCTATGTCCAGAGACATGCTACTGTTAACCTCCCCAGAGAGAGATTAAGGACTTCAAGAATTTCTTCTTTAGATATTATGAGCAATGTCTAAATAATCATTTATGTTTATGGCATCATTTACCAAAGAGTAAATTGATGTGTGTTGGCAAAGAACTATAATGTTGCCTGGTTTCTAACAGTTTCATTTCTATAAAGTTGATATGAATAGCAACAAAAATTCTTTGAAAAAGCTAATTCAGTTGCTAAAAAGTTTCTACATACAAAAATGAAACAGATATTTAGATTTAGTATGTACTTGTTATTGATCTTGTATTTTCCTGTCACTTTTTACTAAAATACTGTATGTTTATTAATGTGGTGATTATGTAGCAAACCCACTGTGATGAGTAGATGTAGGTCTTGTCTATTTTACTCATCTTTCTCTCAGAGAAACAATTTCCTTTGAAGTTGATGTATAGGCAAAACAGGTTAAGGTGATGAGATATGAAGGAAACTTAGGGGAATTCTGAGAGTCATTTGCTTTGACAGCCAAATCGAATACTGGACATTAACATAAATTGTGTTCTAACATGACTGAACAATGAAAGATTTAAACCCACACACACAGATGGAGAGTGAGAGAGGATATATATATATATATATATATTTGCACCCTTCATGCATGTTAAAACAAAACTCAGATGACCATAACATTACTGTTATGTATATGCTAATGTCTTTACTCTCCCAAATCTGTTTCTTTTCCTTTTGCATCATATAACCCTCTCCTCATATTTTTGCCTAACCAACTCTTTCCCATCCTTCAAGAAACTTTTCAGCAGTTAAATGTCCACGATTTTTTACTGGATTTTCAAAATCCCCAAGATTTTTTCTCCCATGAACCTGATACATTTATTTGCAGATATATTTGCAGTCATCATTTACCTACCATTTAAGACAGTGGCTGATGTAGGCCTTCTCAGCATCAGTTATTGTCGATTATACTTGACCAGCATTAGATTGAATCATCACTGTGATTTTCATATGCTTGAGTGTAAACTCCCAGAGGATGGGGACTTTCTGATTTCACTAAAAATAATGTACATAATGGACATTGCTAACTATTTGTTGAAAATGTACTAATAAAAGATGACAACAATAAACAGTTGGGACCACTAGAAAGGGGAAGTCAGGAGGAAAGCAACAGTATAAAACTATTAGATACTATGCTACAACTTGGGTGATGGGGTTATTTATATTCCAATCTCAGCATCACACTATATGCCATGTAACATATCTGCAAATGTACCCCAAATCTAAAATAAAAGTTGAATTTTTTAAAATGAGAAATAGGAAAATACCATACAAAATAAATTTTAAAGCAGTGGAAATAGTGTCTGTCACTTACACTAGTATGATGTTATACACACACACATATATGTTTAACAAATAAATTATATATAAGATAAATAAATTATTAGCAATTATTATATAAAGTTCAAAGTAATAAAATAATTATTTTCTTAATGCAAATAAGAAATACATGTCTTCCCTTATGTAAAATGTGGCACATGGTGTTTAATCATGAGTACTACTTTAAATTATTTTTCTATGAGCATGCACTAAGAAAACATAAATTTAAGATAAAATACTATTTTGCTTGTCAAAGTCAAGTTCATGTTTAAACATAGATAGAACCTTAATTTGACAGGCAAAAACTGTTTTCGTGTTTTGAGTTCTTTAACTTTTTAAATAAATAATAAACAAATATTTTCTGATTGAGGTTTGTAGCATTTACTTAGAAATAACATTATGGGTGTGGATAACTGGTTTCTCACTAAGAAGACAGATGTAATTACTTCTATATGTCCTTTTTTAAAACACAGTTTTCTGTAGTACTAGGGTCATCCTGAAGTAGCAAAAAAATCTGATCAAATAAATGTGTCTATTGTATTCATAGACTGTCTTGAGGCACATTAACATAATTATTACCAACTTCATGCTCATCACTGATTTCTTACATTTAATATTACTAATGCTTCCCATCTTTAACCACTGAACTCTAGTGGATCTTAAAATATAAAACTGAGGATAAAAACAATGTAAAACTTTAGATTAATCAAAAGAACTTTGAGTGACAAACTATTATGAGCCATATGTGACGTTAAATAGGCATATTTAATAGATGGAATAAGAAGTTCCAAGATCTTGAACAAAAATAAATGAATGGTTGATGTGTCCCAGTTTAATTGCCCCAATCCATATATATCTTGTCCTTTGTGGATATGTTAATGTCAGGCCCCATTATCATCAACAGTTATCTGTTGAACATTTAACATTGTGCGTGTTAGTGATCCCTAATAAATCTTCAAAGCAAACAGCGTTTTGGAGCTACAGTATTCCTTTGGTCACCAGACCATTCCTTAATGCTGTTGAACCTTAGGGGTCCTATATGTAATGGTGACTGACACAATGTGTTTGTAACATAATTTGAAATTTTGGCATTCAGTGACTTAAAATGTTAACTGTTGGATTGAGTTTAGCTGCATGTTTTAAACAGATTGGTACATTGTTTTTATTAGAGAATGTCCCCTTGCTTAGCTCTTCTCCTTTACCTACTAAATGCTAGCAATATGAGTCAGAAAAAGGTTGGGGAAGAGGGAATTAAGGCCGACTTGAGAGACATTTAATTATTTGATTAAACAGAGGAAATTGATTCCTAGTGATTTAAAACATTGTCTACCTTACTAGAAACTAAACAAGTGAATCATCCTCCATGTGTAGCCAGGGACCTCGAGAAGAGAGGTTAAAAGTGATTTTAGGCAGAACTTCTTAGAATGGCTGAATTAAAGCCCTCATAGAGACTAAATATGAGACTTGTGTCTCCTGGCAAGTGTTGGGGGTAAATGATCTTCCATATCATGTGAATGGTCGCAGCAGGAGATTGGGAAGCCTCTCCAGGTTATTAACAAACAAATTTGGTGGGGTGCAATTGCTCTGTAATCTCAGCACTTTGAGAGAGAACTGAGGAAGGAGGATTGCTTGAGCCCAGGAGTTCCAGAACAGCCTAGGCAACACAGCAAGGTCTACTAAAAATAATAAAAATTAGCCAGGTGTGGTGATGTGTGCCTGTAGTCACAGCTGTTTGAGAAGCTGAATGGGAGGACTGCTTGAGCCCAGAAAGTAGAAACTGCAGTGAGCTGTGATTGTACCACTGTACTCCAGCCCAGGCAGCAGAGCTAGACCCTGTCACACACACAGGATGATTTCCTACTTTGCTAATTCCCTGAGCTCAGTTACAGGATAAACAGGTAGCTTGTTTGCTGGCAAAGTCTCCCTGATGCTTTGTCAAGATTAGGGTTAGGATTTGGAAGTCAGCTTCTTCCAAGGGCAATTACAGATTTATATGCTTTTTATTTATTTATTTGTATTCCATGCAACTATTTCTGTAAGTGAAAAAAAAAATGCTTGTTGGTAAAAATAAAATTACTTGGTCTAGTCCAGTGTTGACACCATCTTTATGTTTTGGAAGCCTATGGGGTGCTGGGAACTGAATTTTAAACTGAATCTGACAAATGATCAAGAATCAAGGCCTTCCGCAGGAAATACAGATAATATAAAATTAGAGAGTCTGGACCAAGGTTTTTCCAGGAAACCTTTAAGCAGAACAATTATATTGTATTCTAGCATGAAGAAAGCATGGTCCCATGTGGAAATCCAGACAAATAAAAAGATCAGAAGTAATTTGGAAGAAGACTATTTATATGGCAATTATTGGAGAAAGTTGTTTATAAGGTGGAACTTAGAGTAATACAGTTAACATAACAAAGATAATCAAACGTGCCTTGCCTCACTGTCTGAGACACGACAAAAACTTTTCCAGAAACAAAAATGAATGTCAATATCGCATATTAACATGTATACCTCAGAACCATTTACTCTTAAAGCTTTGTTTCTGATCACTTAGGGACTTATGGACACCTAAAGTCCTATCTCTCCCCAGCATCTTAAAGAGTCGAAAGAAATATTATCTCCAATTGTCATCAATCTACAGAGAATTGTTCTTTGAGAAGTTATTTTAGCCCAATCCCCACCTCACATTTTAATAAATTCGGACAAGCTATGGCTGGAACATGATAGAGATTCTATTGAAAGCAGGCAAAAGAACTACAAAAAGAATAAATTTATCCAATGTTCAGTGTGTTCAAAAATGGGTACAAAAAGCAAGATTGTTGTTGTTGCTAGGGTAGTTACAAGCAAAAGCCATAAAATAGTCAAGAGGAGTTAGAGAAGAGGTAGAATGTGTGATAAATAATCAGTATTGATTTTAATCCATAGAAGTAATTATTTTGGGATCAATAATTGGACTATGTGAGGGAGCAGGACTGTTACAGTCCAATCGTGACTCTGAAAACTTCAGGTTAGTCACAAGTAATTCAAACTCGATTGACTGCATAGTCATCACATTGGAGATTTTCCAGTTTTAATGCTCACAAAGATATCAGTTGTAGGCTGGACAATGAGAAAAATGGAGAAGACACAGTGGCAATGAGGAAAATCAGCTTTCATGTGTTAAATCAGTGGTAATAATTAAAGAAGAAAAATCTTTCAAAGATACTCTATCAAACTGAATAGAAAGAGGATGTGCCAGACTGAAATACAACAAACTCAAACTACTAAACTCAGTGAAATAACTTGGGTGTCTGAAATAATTGGTGATTGCGCTTTAAAAATAGCAATTTAAACTGCAGAAAATATTGTGAGTTCCTTTTACACTTTTTATCATGAAGTGTTAATGGATACATCTGCATTCATTTCTATCCAAGGAATTCACTGTCTTGTGTCCTCTGCCAAGTGTACACAGGCTTTCAGGATCATGGTCAAACATGGGCATCTGTTTTTGTTTAAGTGAACCTTCTTCAACCACTAAAAGTGAATGTTATATGTCCTGCACTCACTCCACACTTTTTAACCATACATCCATTTTACACACACAGTACAAAAATAATTACATCCAACTTTTTTCTGAAATGTCTAGGATTAACATAAGTATTGCTTCTAGATATGTTATAGATATTTCAGACAAACTGAATATTTCCAATAAGACAAATATTTAGAAGTCCAGATATCCAGTGCTTTAAGTGATTATTCTTCACTTATATTGATTTTGTAGGCGTCTTTGTATAGCATAACCTCACTTATTCACTTATGGTTCAAGGCCCTGCTCTGATCCTGAGCCTGTTAAGAAGTATTTTGTTGCTACTAAAACACCAACGAATCTCTTCTATTTCTTCCAAAATCTTACTTTTCTTAGGATAAAATTTTTATTTATTTTTCATTTATTTTTTTATTGCATTTTAGGTTTTGGGGTACATGTGAAGAACCTGGAAGATTGTTACATAGGTACACACATGGCAGTGTGATATGCTGCCTTCCTCCCCATCACCTATATCTGGCATTTCTCCCCATGCTGTCTCTCCCCAACTCCCCACTCCCCGCTGTCCCTCCTCTATTTTCCTCGACAGACCCCAGTGTGTGATGCTCCTCTCCCTGCGTCCATGTGTTCTCATTGTTCAACACCCACCTATGAGTGAAAACATGTGGTGTTTGATTTTCTGTTCTTGTGTCAGTTTGCTGAGAATGATGGTTTCCAGGTTCATCCATGTCCCTACAAAGGACACGAACTCATCATTTTTTATGGCTGCATAGTAATCTTCATAGGCAAAAATGTGCTGACTTCAAGAATGTTAGTGTAAGGAGCTCAGTGGATCTT